>CM038215.1:185939405-186083054 GCA_021442155.1 Cymbidium sinense
CTTCTAAGAACTCCTCATACATGAGTTAATCGTGATTTGGAAAAGAACCTATCGATTCCAAAATGATTGGTGATGACTAAGCAAGTAATCATCAATCGATCAACTGTCAATCCTAGTCCTGATCTTGATTGAGAGCTTTTGCATTTGTTCTTCCATATTCTTTCAAAGTAGTCTGACCTGTGCTTTGACCAAGTATGTGGGATTAACCCTTTCTTTGTTGAATTATGAACATAAGGCAAGTACCAATCGAAAAGTAATTCTATTAAATCTTTATATGAATCATCCTCAAGTTCTACATCAACTTCTTGACTTGAGGTTGATGCTCCTAGAAAGAACCTCTAAGTCTTCACACCTGTGGATGACTTAGGGGCTTCATTAACAACCAAACCTTCAACTTTTTGAGAGGAAAGTGGGGTTAGAGCTAAGATTCCCAACTGATGCCTAACTATTTCACATATAGACTTGGATATACTTATGCTTTGCTTTGGAGCCCATTCATCGCTATCTAGCTCCTCAACACACCTCCAAGGGAATCTCTAGAAGAGCTAGTTATTCATGAACTATATAAGACTCATCCTATGAATTAGATTCTAAGTCTATATGGATGTGTACTCGTTGGTCATATCTTCTATTGGGTGGCTAATAAAAGAGGTTTTTATCCTGACTACCTCTAAATGGCCTCTTCCTCGCCTGTGGAGGTCGATCTCCTACCCATATGTTTGAATGGAGTATTGAACTGGGTGGAATTTAATGTCGCTCCACTTCCTCCTCCAAGTCTATTTCCCCTTTATTTTCATTTTCTCTTTCTTTCTTTTTTTCTTTTCTCTCTTTTCTTTTCTTTTTTCTTTTTCTTTTATTTTTATAATTTAGCCCAATTTGCGAGAATAAAATTGTTGATTTTATGGGAAGTAGTAAGTCGCATTCTCATATATGCCTACCTCGTGTACTGTAAATGGCTTGAGATCTCCTTAAACACAGTAGATGATCCCACCTCTCATGAACTCATACATAATAGAGAGGATGGAACTATGTTGTTCTCATGTATTCATGGTCTCCCAAGCAAAGCATTGAAAGATGTATTCAATTCTATAATGTGAAACTTGGCTTAGGTCTTCCAAATCATCTATCTCCAAGAGAACACTATGGACCTATTGACCTCACTTTTGGAGTGCGATTAAATCTTCCCATCTTAGACTATGGAGTCTTCTAGACACTAAGACTTCCCTAGTCAAGACACTAACATTAGGTAAACACTTAACCTAAGCCAAAAAAGACATAGAAGGGTTAACCATAGATTAGGTTATGCCTGATTAGGATAATCCACCTACCCTACAACCCAAATCCAATCCATGTTCACCTTCTCAAACCAAACCTCAAGTTCAATTCAAACATAAACTTCAAATCAAATCCAAGCCCAAATTCCAAAACCAAATGATTGAAGCCCATGATCAAATCCAAACTTGAAACCCTTCCTAAGCCATATGACCTATCCCATGGACTTAGCCAAATCTTAATCCAAATCAATTCAAACTCAATTTATTTTCTCACAAATCAATCATATTTTCAATCACCTTCTCAAATTGAAATATACATTTAAATCATCAAAACTAAAAAACCAAATCAAAATCCAAACCTACCACATGACCCAACCCCATGGACTCCCAAATTCTTCATTCCAAAACCCAAATTCAATTGATTTTCATGAATCAATCATACCTTCAATCATATTCACAAATATAAATGAAATCTACAATCATCAAGCAAAACCAAAATCAACCCAAGTCAACCTAGTTTAACCTCTTTGATTCTGAAATGTTCAAATGAACCAAAACCCATTTGAACCCAAGCCAATACAATTGAATTTATATATCAATCTCAAATCCATATATAAACTCAAATAAATCAAACTTAGCCCAAAATCAAGCCAACTAAACCCAATTGGTCCACTTGACCCAAAGTGGCCAATTTGACCTATTTGAGCCATGTTCTAATCCTACCCAAATTGGATTGAACCAACCCCAACAAAACCTCCCATCAAAATATAAATCAAATTGATTGCAAACCAATGGCTCAAGTTCATTCCAAATTGATTTGAACTTGACTAAAGCCATGATTAGACCCAATTGAACCCAATTAACTTAGCCCAAATTGACCTAAAGGTTCAAGTTGGCCTAAAACAAAACTAAATCCAAATTAATTGAAACCAAAGCCTACAATCATGTTCAATTTGTCAACTAAACCCAAACAAACATCCAACCCAAGCCAATTTGGTCAAATTGGTCAATTTAACCCATTTGACCTAAATGAATTCAAATGAGCCAAAATAAAATCTAGGCCAAACTAAACCAAACCAATTGAACCAAAACATCCCAAATGATCATATGAACTTGATCCAACCCTTGGTTTGACCCAATTTGACCAATTGGTCAACTTTACCTAACCTAACCCAATTTGACCTAAATGAGTCAAATTGAGCCAACCTAACCAAATCAACTCCAATTGACTTGAAATTTGGCTAACCCACTTTTGGCTCATTTCACCGCCAAATCAAATCTAATGCCAAATAATCATTCTACCCTTGGGTCAAGGGCATCACTTGAGACAAATCACCCATGTAAGTGGTCATTTCCATTCATTGGCCACTTGGTACTCTCCCAATGGTCCACCCCTAGGACACCGCTCAACTAACCTGGGGGTGGTTGGGTCGGCCATGACCCATTCACCCCATTGGAGCAATTTAAACCCATAGTACACCCATGGTTCCTCTTTGGCAGCCACCTCCACACCTTCAACCAACCAAGTGAGCCAACTCACCTCCCTCGCCACCCATGACTCTGAGATGGTCGGGCCACTAGAAGAAAACTGATCCCACCATCCAATCAAGATGAAGGGGGTATACACCCCTCATTTCCATAAAACACACAAATCATTCCTTAGAACCCTAACTACCCAAGATGACCACTAAAGCTATTCCTAAGCTCCCAAGCTTGTTCCTCATCAAAATGCCATTCTTGTCCTCAAAATCACTCCCATTTATGACCAAACTTCCCCATTTCTCCATCAAGCTCAAATTAACTTTGCACACACCTTCCTTAGGCCTCATCGAGCAATAATGAATCATCTCCCTAGCTTCAGCACCGGAGGTGGGACTTCGATCAAAGTCGAGCTCTAAATCATCATGCCTTCGAGCAATTGATCAAATTGTCGGTCAAGGGCTTCATCTCCACTAGATGAAGCTTCCTCAATCATTCAGCTGCCTATAGCTCGAGGTATGCTTACAAAATTGATCCTTAGAAAAAAATGGGTTGGTCCATTTTAAAGAAAACTTGCATCTCATGTGATCTTGATCGTTGGTCCCTTATGATCGATGTCATGAATGTGTGGGATCTTTTTGGAGTTGATTTGAGCACAGGTAAGCTCGGATCAAGTGATCAATGGTGGACATACTCTATTCTCCTCACTGATGTTAGATCACACCCTATTTGCATGATCGAATGGACGTCATCATTAGATCCACCGATATGATTTAATCCTACTAAGTTGTGGTATTAATCATAGATGTTCGATCTTAGATGATGGTGAAGAAAGCACATCCACCATTACCACATAGGCATTGAGTCAGAAAGGTTTCTAAGTAGCCAATCTTGCGACGCCACATGAAAAGTGAGATGCGTCAATGCGCCATGTGGCGCCAACAGGATTAGGCTTTAATTAGGCTTAATTAATCATTTTTAATGGCTGAAACTTCTAGAAATCATAAAAAATCATAGAGAAATAAAAAATGCAAATAAATACTCATTTTAAGGGTATTTCATAGGAGAATAAATTAAAAATGTTATTAACTTATTTTGAATAATAATTAAGGTTTAATTACAAAATTAATTAGCTTAATTACTCTTTAATTATCTGAGCAATTAATCCCAAATTTTGTGGGTTAATTTAATGGGATGAACTATACCTCCCATGATTTTCTTAGGATTTATTGCTCACTTAATTTAAAAAATTGTCTAATTAAATCTTAACTACTCTTTTAAGTTAATTAATGATTAATTAATGTGATGAATAGTAATAAATTGGTTAATTAAGTTTATTAATCATTGTTCAACAATAAGTGAACTAAGGAATAGGGTTGGGACCCCTTTTCCTAAGTTCATTTCACCCTTTTTAAAATGAAATTAATTAAGATTTAACTAATTAATTAAATCACTTAATCAAATTAAAATCATAATCACATCAGACCTAAATTAATTAAATCATGGGTAGATCTTTAGGTGTTTAATAACCAAAGAAGTTTAATGAAATTATGGTTAGTAACATGTGGGAAAATAATAAGAGTAATTAATTAAGTCCCTTAATCTAATTAACTATTAATCATGAGCCAATTGCATTAGGCCCCTTTTATTAGGATCATTGCAAGTTTATTTTCCATGCATATCATGTTAGCTCATAATTATTTAATTACCTTAAGGTGACATAGTAAGGGTAATTAATTCATCTAATTAAGGGTTCAACTTAATTAACCCATAAAATAAACTTAAGTACATTTACTTAAATTAAATCAAATCAATAATGTGGGAATGGGTTTAAAATAATAAGTGATGATTTCTCTTCTCCTCTTTAAATCAAATCAAATCCAAAACTTAATTAATAAAGAAGCTTTGGTTTGCTTTAAATAATCTTTATTTGATTTGATTGTCCTTAAGAACTAGTTTGGTTGAATGAATCACATGCTTATATTTGATTATCCCTTTCTAATCATGTTAAATTTGGTATGTCATTTAAATTCATACATCCATCTTTTTCAAAATCAAGTAAAGTAAAATGGATTTCCATTATGTTAGCTTGCATGTGTTGATTTAATTTAATATATTTGTGGCTATTATCACTATTAAATCCAAATGTATTTTTCAAAAGCTTATAAATGAATAATAATATGTGTTATGATGCTAGTTATAAATACATAAGAAATGCATGTGCTTATAGCTTAAGTGTATGAATGGTGAGTTCTCATTCCTCTATTCAGGTGTTGATTTATATAAGATTGAATTGTAATGGGTATATAGTCTGAACATCCTGGGAACACGAGGCTTTAGCTAACCACAAGGAGGCCATTTGATTACCTCACTTTCATGGTTTAACAACGACATGTACCCATTTGATTTCATTCTTATGTATTTCAACATTAGAATTTTGATAGAGCTTTAATTCATATATATAAATGATTCAATTAAAAAATATACAATCTTGCATGGTTTTCTTTCCCTCATTTATGTATACATCCATGTGTGTCCAAGAAAAGAAAGTATAAAGTATGGACATCCGAATACGAGGCTTTAGTTAGCCAAGGAAGTCATTTGATTACCTCACTTCCTAGTTTAACAATGACACATACTTGCCTATATCTTTGTACATGTATATGTATATGTGATTAGTGAATGAAAATCCCATTTTACATTAAAATTGCTTGCATTCATAATTGACTAAGTGGTTGAATTAATTAGCCATATGATTTGGAGCTTACTTCCTATTTATGTACATGAATTTACATATGTTTGAATGCAAATGGGTATATAGTCTGGACATCCCGAGAATATGAGGCTTTAGCTAGCTCTAAGGAGGTCATTTGATTACCTCACTTCCCTGGTTTAACAACAACAGATGCCTGTTTAATTTCATTCTAATTTCCTTTTGTATAAGAATTTGGATAAAGTTTTAAATTAATATGTTTAAATAATTCAATCAAATATAATATAAATTATAAACATATACATACATTCATCATTTAAGTGTGCTAAAATATGTTGCATGTATAGATACACTTAGGATTAAATCATATGAATGTTACATGTGATGGAAAGGAATGATTTAATATATGTCATGTGGTAGTAATTCAATTAAATTAATCTTAAGATGCCTTTCATTTTGAATGGGATTATTTAAAGTGAACCTAAACTTAGGATTAATTAATCATTTAATAAGACATTCACTAAAGAGAACTAAATCAAATTAATATACTTTAGAAAATTACTTAAGGTAGGGATGAAAGAGGGAAATCCTCTTTTCCTCTCATTTATAACATTAGTTGCTAAGTGTAATCAAATGAAAAAAAAGAAAATACAAATTAAAATTCTCAAATCAATTAAACTACTTCAAGTGAAATCAACCTTTCATGTTAAATTGAATCCTTCTACACTTAGAAATACAACACTAATGCCTAACAAGACTTACCACACAAGCCTTAATACACACATTAGAATTAAGTCACCACTTCTAGCTCTTTAGAACGATGTATAATGTGATGCATTTTTGTTTTATGATATATTATTTTAGATTAGATGTTAGGGTGTATGCTTTGTAGACTGAATGATAGGCCAATATTAGCCTAATCATGTTTTTGCATGGGATTATGCTTAATGGATGCTTAAAAATAAATGTGAATACTCTTTTTATAGGTTGCTTAAATCCTTAAGCATAATCCAAGTTAGGACAGGTGGGCTTAATTACCCATGTGTAGGGTGCTAAGTCTAAATTATAAATACAATTGCTTGGGATTATATGTATATTTAGCTAACCTCTATTTTGTAGGTGTAGTTAGATTTACTTTTCCTCATAAATGTAATTTTGTAATGGGAATTAGGATTAGTGCTATGGGGATTAGGATGAGCAAAGGGCTTTTTTCGTGCCCTATGATGCCTTTGAAGCAAGCATCATCCAAATCAAAGAAGGAACTAAATAAAAAATGGAGATATGAAGAAAGAAGACCCCATAGCATTTAATACAATTATAATTATTCTTTCATATTCTAGGTTGTATAAGGTTAGAGCTCACATCTTTTTCTCTTCAGTTGTATGTTCCTAACCGAGCCTTTTATTCTTTTACGATAGTTTATATAATTGTTAGACATTATGTTTACATTGTGCATTAGAATGACAAGCTTTTCATAATTTCTAAAATGATTGATGCTTTAATGGGTGGCTTGGATATGATTAGGCTCTTAGGATAAAAATAACTTTTCTACCCAACTAATCACTCATAACTAAATTTTAAACAACTCATAACCTCATCATAAAGCCTAAGACATAAATAAGATAATTAAAAGATTTAGCAACCCCTTAGTTGTATGGTTGTATGCTGCACATCATGCATGCATATTCTTTTCTCTTGAACATGAAGGATCTCCATCCTTGCATGACAAAGAAATGCTTGACCTGTGAGGGCATCTCATGTGGTGGAGAATACCTTCTTCTAGCTGATTTCACCCATAACCTATTTCATCATGCATTTAGGCATAAGAAATCCTAAAGCCTCTATTAAAATTATGTGTATAAAATGAAATAAAATCTAAAAACATTTTACATCGATAGATTAAGTCATATACTCATACCACTCATGCTCTTGGTAGTGTGTTTAGGACTTTAGTCTCTTTCTAATTAAATAACTACCCTAGCTATCTTGCAATTCTTAAGATCAAACTATATGGTTTTAAAATCAGAGGAGGAGTTAGCTAGCAGCCACTCCAGGCGGTTATAAGTCCAAAAGTCGGACACCTTCTATGGCTTGGGCCTAGATGATTGGTCAGGAAAGGGCAACTATTTGGCTTCCTCTTGTAGGCTAGTCACCTTGTTGATTAATTTCTCGAATGTTTTAATGGTAAAGTCCTTAAGCATGAAAGCAACCAAGCCATAGATATTCTTGATTAGAATCTCAATGGCATGCTGTTCGGACAGCTGTGCTTTGCATTTCATGCTCAAGTTGCACCTAATCAATAAGGGACACGTTGAGTTTTGTTTCTCTACAATGAGGTCGCCTACAACCAGCCTCTGCTGAGCTCCAGCAAACCTCTTAATGAAGAGGTGCTCCAACTTAGCAAAAGTCTTCACTGAACCATTGGAAAGTTTAATGTACCAATCAAATGCAACACCTAATAGACTGCTAACGAAAAGGCGAAAGAGGAGTGCTGTCGCCACTGTTGCAAATACGCTCTAAAGTGAATGTGCTATCGTGAGTTCCCCGCCATCAAAGATCTTGAAGGATGGTGGCACAAAACCATAAATAAATAAAACTAAATAAAAACCTAAACCTAAAAAAATAAACCTAAAATAAATAAAAAATAAAACCTAAACCCTAAACTAAAAAAAAACCTAAACCTAAAATAAATAAAATAAACATAAACATAAACCTAAACTAAAATAAATAAAACCTAAACCTAAACCCTAAACTAAAAAAAATAAAATTAACTAAAAATAAACCTAAACCTAAACTAAAAAAAACCTAAAATAAAAACATATACCCTAAACCTAAAAAGAAATAAAACCTAAACATATACCTAAAAATAAAAAATAAAACCTAAACCTAAAAATAAAATAAAAAATAAAAATAAACTAAACTAAAATAAATAAACCTAAAAATAAATAAACTAAACTAAATAAAAATAAAAAATAAACCTAAATAAAAATAAAAATAAAATAAAATAAAATAAATAAATAATAAACTAAATAAACCTAAACCTATTTACTTAATTTTAAAGAAAAGAAACCCTAAACCTAAACCTTAAACTTTAAACCCTAAATCCAAAACCCTATATCCTAAACCCTAAACCATAAAACTAACCCTAAACCCTAAACCTAAACCTAAAACTAAAATACCTAACCCCCCTAAACTTAAACCCTTAACCCTAACCCTAACCTGAACCCTAAATCTTAAACCCTAAACCCTAAACCTAAAGAAACTAAAACTCCTAAACCTAAATAAACCTAAACATTAAACCCTAAACCCTAACCTAACACAAAACTTAACTTAAACCCTAAACTCCAACCCTAAACCCTAAACCCTAAAACCTAAATCCTAAAGAAACACTAAACCTTAAACTTAAACCTAAACCCTAAACCCTAAACCTACTAAACTTAAACCTAAAACTTAAACCCTAAACCCTAAACACTAAAACCCTAAACCCTAAACCTTAAACCCTAAAAACCTAAAAACCTAAAGGTAAACTAAATAAAAATTTTAAATAAAATAAATAAAAATGACTAAACATAAATATAATATAAAATAAATAAAATAAAAACCTAAACTAAATCCTAAACTAAACCTAAAAATAAAATAAAATAAACTAATAAAACTAAACTAAAATATAATAAATAAAAACCTAAACTAAATTAAAAAATAAAATAAACCTAAGAATAAAAAACCTAAATAAAATAAAAACTAAACGTAAAATAAAAATAAAATAAACCTAAAATAAAATAAAATAAAAACTAAATAAAAACTAAAACTAAAACCTAAAATAATAAAAAAATAAAACCCAAACCCTAAACTAAAAAAAAACTAATCCTAAAATAAAATAAAATAAAATAAAAAATAAAATAAACCTAAACTAAAATAAACTAAAATAAAATAAAATAAATTAAACTTAAACCTAAACCTGAACCTAAACTAAATAAAATAAAATAAACTAAAAATAAACCTAAAGCTAAACTAAAAAATAAAACTAAAAATAAGCCTAAAATAAAAACCTAAAACATAAACCCAAAACCCCAAACCTTAAAAAGCTTAAAACCTAAACCTAAACTACATAAAACTTAAAAATAAATAAATATAAAATTTATGATGAAAGAATATTCATATTTCTGCCTTCATCTATCCCCTTTTGGAAAGAGGATAAATGAAAGTAGAAATACAACACCTTGTTGGGACACCACACAGATCCATAGATGTTCTTATTAGGGTGATTGGGTATAGCATTGAGAAAAGGTGTACTATCTCAAAAGATAGAAGTCACCACCTTGCAATGGACCTAATCACCTTAATAAGGACTCTTAAGGACTATGGGTCTTGAATGTACTAGATTCTTCCCTACTTTACATGGAAAAGTAAAGTGGTTTATTTTAACCGGGTTCGTTAAGTTCTACAGGCAAGCCCCAGTTAATTACATCCCAAGGAACAAGATTCCTTAGAATACTCGATTAAGGTAAATGATCATTGTCTCAAAGATTTTGAATCTAGGACTATCAAATGATTGGTTTATTTTAGAAAGTCAAGTGGGATTGATCAAGGAGGGAGTTCTTATCAAGCCAAATAAAGATAAGTAGGGATGCTTAGGATACTAGTAAGCATCCCACTATCCTATGGTTGGGCTTTACATTTTGAAATTGAATTGATTTTAGTTGAATTTTTATTAGAATGTTAGAGCTTACAATTCCATGATACAAGGTCATCAAAATTCCTAAGAGGTGAGGATTTATGCTTGTAGCACATAAAAGGAAGTAGCAACCACTGAACCTAAATCTAGGGAGCTTTAGGGAGGGCCAAAAGCATGACCTAAATCTAAGGTGAAAATGGGTATTTGGTTTACCTCCAAAGGAGAAGATAAACCACCCGACTTGGACTTACAACCTGTGCCAACTAACTCCTCCTACGATTTTAAAACATGTAGGCAAGTCAAATGCTTTTGCAAGATAGCGTTGTTTATTTAGAAAGAGACTAAGTCCTTAAACACCCTAAGAGACTAGATCATGTAGGCATGATTTAATGACTTAAATCTAATGCTAATTTTGTTACATTTTATTTTCATTTTGTACAATCAATTTTACACAGCTTTATGATTCATATGCCTAATGCAGAAATTAGATTATGAGCCAAAATCAGCAAGATAAGGAGGTGTGTTTCCACCATGGCTCTTAAAGGTCAAGCCAAGTTCTCTGGCAAAGGTGGAAGCCCTCCAATCAAGAGTGAAATAATATACTTTTTTATGCATGATGTGAGAAAGAAAATACAACATTCAGCTAAGGGGTTGCTAATTCTTTTATCTTGTTTATAACTTAGACTTTAGGTGAGGTTATGAGTTATTTTATTTTAGTTTGAATTGATTGGATAGAAAATTTATTTTCCTAAGAGCCTAATCATCATCCAGACCATACATCAAAGTAAGGAATAAACTAGGAAAATATATCATCTTAATACACAAGCTAAACAAACATCAATCAATTTATAAAGCTAAAAAGAATAAGAGGCCATTTATGGTCGCCATACAAACCAAAAAAACAAATTGGGTAGCCGAGCTCTACCCTTATACAACCTGAATTACAAATGAATTAAATACAGTCAAAAAGGAATTCATTGTTATGGGGGTCTTCATTCTTTATTTCTTCATTTCTTCTTTCTTCTTTTAGTTAGTTGGAATGTGGTTGCTCCAAAGGCTTCACATGGTACACAAAGCATAGCCTTATAACCAATGTTCATCCTAATACCCCATAACAATCATTACAAAATCCTAATTATAAAATTACATGAAAATGGGAAAAGAAATCTAACTAAAACCAAAAAAATAGAGATTAGCTAAACACACCAACAATCCCAAGAATTTATATTTATATGTTGGACTTAGCACCTCACATGAAACAAAGTCCACCTAGCCTATTTTGGATTATGCTTAGGGGTATAAGCACCGCACAACAAAAGCAATTATATTTTTACATTAAGCACAATCCATAGAAGATAATGGTTAGACTAAGATCACCCCTACCAAGATGCACATACACCCTAACATCCGACAAAAAAAATAATACATCACAAAATAAAGCAAACATCAAACCATGCACGCCTCTAACCTAAAGCTAGAAGTGGTGAGTTAGCAAAGTGTGTGCTATTTAAGGTTTGTGGTATGCTTAGCTAAGCTTTAAGGTTGAAGTTTTCTAAGTATGAAAATGTTCAACTTAGGGTGGTTTCATTTAAGTGACTTAGTTGATTTGGTTGATTTTTATGTTGTGATTTTATTAGGTTTGAATGAACTTACAATTAATTACTAAGTTGAAAAGAGAGGAAAGAGAAGAGAACTTCTTTCCTCCCTACCTAAGTAATTTCTAAGGTAGATTCATAGTTGATTTTTGTTTATTGAATGTTTTATTATGTGTTTTAATTAATCCTAAGTTTAGATTTTCCCTAAACAAACCTATTCAAAAAAGAAAGGCATTTTAAGATTAAGTAAAGTGAAATACTATCACAAAACACAACACTTCATTTCTTTCCCAACATGTGTAACATGCATATGGATGAACCCTAAGCATATCTATATGTGCAAATGGAAGTGTTTAGCACACCTTAATGATGAATTCTAAGGGATGTTACTTAAGAAAATTTAGATTCCTTTATCCAGTTTTCATATGCACATTTACAAGTATAAAAGACATAAGTGAGTACGGTGCCATTGTTAGCACTAGGGGTATAAGGTACTTGACCTACATGGGGCTACTTAAAGCCTCGCAACCTGTGGGGTTGTCAGACTAATATACCACTTTTCTTAAATACATGTGCATGTACAAAAGAAATGCATGGAAAGAGAATCATGCAAAAGTTTATGTTTATTTGATTTTGGTTTGATTGTTTAGTTTATATGTGTGATGTGGAATTCCTTCTTAAGTCATGACATAGGAGTATATTGGAATAGATTTGAGCAAGTGTTATGTCCTTTTCAAATGGATTATACACTTTGCAAATCCTATACAATTCAATGATAAGAAAGAGAGAGGAGAATCACATAACACATTTTATACTATTCATATGCAAACTCATAAATAATCCTAAGTAGCATACCTTTGTTATGATATTTGATTTATAAGTTTTGAAAATAATTTTGATTTAATAGTGATAATAATTCACAATCTTACTTTAGCCAAAATATTTCATTTTTAATTTGATTTTAAAAGGCATGAATGTATGATTTTCATGTGACATACACATTTAGCATGCTAGGAAAGAAATAAAGTGATGAAAGCATGTAAATTTATTCACCCTAATTAATTTATAAAGATAATCCTATAGAATAAGATTATTTAAAAGAAATCAAAAATTATTTTAAAGAGATTTTTTTTTTTTTGAGTTTGACTTGAATTTAAGAAATTTGAAAAGGGTTGCTGGTACTAACCCATTTCCCACATGTGTATGATGTTTTAGTTTATTTTTAGAACCATTAGATGATTTTTATATTTTGTTTAGGTTATGGTGTGAATTAAGTCCATTAATTACCCCTTACCTACACCACTTTAACATATTTAATCAAATAATTATGAGCCAATGTATGACATAAAACCACATAAAGAATTTAAATCAATGCACCTATAAAAGAAAGGGCCTAATGCAATTGGCTCACAATTAATGATTAAACTAAAAGATTTAATTTAAGTACATTCATAACCCTTCCCACACATGTGGGTTGGATTTTGATTTCCTTAAGTTACTTAGGTTATTGAACACCCAAGCACCTACCCAAGATGAATTGGTTAAGTATGGAATGTTTTGAAAATTTTATCAAGTTAATTAAGTAGGCGATTAGTGGATTAGCCCTTAATTAAGTTTATATTAAGGAAGAAAGGGGTTTAAGGAATAGGGGAAAATATCCCAAAATTATTCCATAAACCTCTCACTTAAGCAAGCTTAATTAACTTAATAAAGGGATTAAACCATTATTCACATGTTTAATTAAGCTTAATTACATTAAGAGAGTGATTAAGGATTCATTAATTGATTTCCTAATTAGCTCATCAATAAATCCCCAAATTAGAGGAGGCGAGGTCATCCCACTAAATGCATGAGAAATTTGAAATGAATTAATGAAGTAATTTGGAGTAATTAGAGTTATTAAATTTTAACTAAAACCCTAATTAAGGAAATGCACTATTAAAATACATCAAAAAATTTTTTAGTGAATTCACTGAATTATCTTCATAATGCATTTTTTGTATTTTTTATTTTTCTACATTTAGTTATGAATATTTGAAGATTTAGTGATTAAGGAATTAATTAAAACCCCAAATTATATAACTAATCCCATCGGCGCCATGTGGACCGCTGACGTGGTGCATGCTTTCCATGTGGTGCAATGGGATTCATCACTTAAGTTATCACATCCAATGTGTGGTGCTACCACTTTCTCTCAGTTCCGATCAAAGATCGATGGTTGAGATCGATCCCATGATTTCTAAAGGGATTAATCAGATCCTATTAATCAGACCGCCCATCCAAAATGTGGATGGATTGTCCATGATTCATCGAGCTCGCCAAGAGGGCATCCGTCCACTCTTAGGGCAAGATAGAGCTCTATTAAGCTGATTGAGCTCAAACTTTACCCACACCATCTAGAGTAAGCACAAGTAGATCTAATGACCAATTTTACTTGAGGTGAAAATTCTCTTCATAAAGGAATTCTAGGTTTAGTTTGAAGGCATACCTCTTCAGAGGCTATCACTGATGCTCCCAACCATCGAGGTAGCTTCATCTAGTAGAGAAAAAGCCCTGTTGAAGGTTTGAGGGGTTAAGGTTGAGTGGATCTCCCTATGTACTAAGCTCCTCTTCAAATGCTCATGACCTTGGTCTAGCTCCCACCTCCCTTTCTTTGAAGCTCTAAGAAGCTTTGGATGAGTTCAATTAGGCCTCCGAGGATGCTTGAAGGAGGAATTGGATTGGAATTGGGTATTGGCTAAGTTGGAATTTCCCTTAGCCTCTCTTATTTTTGGCTCAAAGAAACTGAGAAGAGGAGAATGGGAAATGCTTGGGAATTGCCTGAGGAAGCTTAGAGTGCTAGCTCTAGGTCTCTCTGGCTCAATCAAGTGTGAGTGTCTTGGATTCAAGTGAAATGAGGGGGAGTATATCTCCCCCTTGAAGGATCGGATGACCGAGCAAGGCTTTATTGTTTTGATCAAATTCACCCCCTTCAATGGGTTGTTTTGGCTATTAAGGGTTGGACATGGTTCGTCTATAGTAGAGGGGGTAGTGGAGAAGTGCCATGTACTGATTTTGGGTGGAGGAGTGATTGATATGTGCTTGAAATGAAGGAAGTGGTTGATTTTGGCCTTAGGTGGTTTGGCTGACCCAAACCCATTGGGTCATGTGCACCATGATCACTAGTGTCCACTTGGTCCACTAAGAGGGTGCCAAGTGGCCATGAAGAGGATTTGACCAAATTCTAAGTGAATTTGGCCAAGAATTACCCTTGGACCTAGGGGTAAAATGATCATTTGGCTTGGATTTTAATTTGAATATGTTTGGCATGATAAAAAATGAGTGCAAAGTTTAAATGAATTTGGAGTTGATTTGATATGATTTGGCTCATGTTGACCTATTTAGGTCAAAATGGGTCAACTTGGGTCAAGTTGACCAATTGGTCAAATTTGTCAATCCGAGGGTTAGGTCAAGTTCAAATGATCATATGAATTGATTTGGTATATTTGTTTCCAATCAATTTGGTTTATATTTGGATTTGGTTCATTTGATTTCATTTAGGTAAAATGGGTCAAGTTGACCAATTTGACCCATTTGACCTATTTGGGTTAGGTCATGGGTTGGTTTAGGTTTCATTGGTCATTTGAAATGTATTGGTATCTTTGTTTCCAATCAATTTTGGTTTAATTTGATTTTGGCTCAATTTGACCTTTAGGTCAAGTTAGTTCATGGTCAATTGGGCTAGGTTAGGTCTAGTTGGCCAATTGAGGCTTTGGTCAAGTTCAACAAGTGATTTGGAATGAACTTGACCCATTGGTTTTAATCAATTTAGCTTAGATCAAGTTTTGACCCATTTTGACTTTTAGGTCAAGTTAAACTTGGGTCAAGGCCAATTAAGCAAAGGTTAGGCTCAAATGATGATTTGGTCAAGTTCAAACATTGATCATGAATGAGTTTTGATCAATGGTTTCAATCAATTTGTCCTATGGTGGATTTTAATTTAGTTGCATTTTGGCTAAGTTTTGACTTGGTCCCTTAGGTTTGACTTGGTTTGACCCAATTTGAGTGATTTGTCATCTCATGAAGATTGTTGCTCACAATGATTTAGGTGGCTTAGTTCAATCCAATTTGGGTAGGATTAGAATTTGGCTCAAAAAGGGTACTTTAGGTCACTTTGGGTCAAGTGAGCCTAAGTGGGTCAGTTGACTTGATCAAGGCCTGAATCAAGTTTGGGTGAACTCACATATGGACTTATGATTGAAATATAAATCCATTTGCAAGTGATTTGGAGTCAAATGGGTTTTGATACATTTGACAATTTCAAGTTCAAAGGGTGAACATGAGTTTTATTTGGGTTTGATTTTGAATTTAGTTTTGGTTTGATAATTGAAGTTTGTGTTTATATTTAGATTCATGATTGAAGGATTGATTGAATCATGAAGAAAAATCAAGGGTTTTGCTTGATTTGAATTTGATTTGGCTAAGTTTAAGAATTTGACTTGAAAGGCTTAGGTTGAATTTAGGTTGAATTTGGATTTGATTTTTTGAATTGATTTTGGATATTTGAATTTATTTTTCATTTATATTTATGAATATAAATGAGAATATAAATGGGTTATGAGAAAATTTCTTGAATTTAAATTGATTTGGATTTGATTTAGGCTAAGTCCATAAGATAGAATCAAAGTGGCTTAAGAAAGATTTTTGGAATTAGATTTCAATAATGGGCTTCAACCAATTGGAATTGATTTGAGTTTTAAGAAAATTAATTAAGTTAGAATTGATTTGAGTTTGACTTGAAAGGAGGAAGTGAGGATTTGGTTCAAGCTATGGGGTAGGCAAGTTTTCCTAAAACCTCTAAGGCATGACCTATTCATATGGCTAACTCTTCTAAGTCTCTAGGCTAGGTTGAGTGTCCACCTAATCACTAGATGTTCTTAAGACAAGAAACTCTAGTGTCTAAGAGAAGTCCTATGTCTAGGATGGAGGTTGAGAGCTCATTCTAAAAATGAGGTCAACAAAGGGCCCAATAGCCTTACATCTTCCAAAGCAAAATAACTGTCAAGGTAACCTGCTTGTGGAAAAATAGATAGAATCCAACCTAAGGGAGACTAGAGTGAGTACCTGGGATTTATCTCAACTGTAGTCGCAATTCCTATAGGGAGTTCTGCTAACACTGCCCTAAAGATAGGATGCCTACTTGGGAAAAGGGGCCCTTTGGGGGCTTGAATTCTAATCCACAAGAGAAAATTTTTGTTTGTTTGTTTAGTTTATTTTATGAACCTTAGTTTCGTGGGATCAAATTGAGAAGGAGCTTATATTCCTAGACCTATCTGATTTACAACCAAGGGAGAATCTGCATCCATAATAAATTCTCCAACCACAGGGGTGGCTACTATGAAAAGGGGAACTTATTTAATCCAAAAGTAACCTAGGTAGTGTCAAAGGACATGATCCAAATAGAGTGCCCAGGAGAGGGCCAAGGGCTTGATCCAAAACCGGAGAAGATAATATCATAAGTATTCAGTGGCCAACTCATGGAGAAAGCATGGGGACTCACATCTGCTAAGAGTGGTGTATCCACAAGGTGAGTCACTGTCAGCATAGTGAACATCAACCAACCTAAGGTGCCCATCAATTTGTAACAATCAGCCTAAGAAGAAAGCTTGGAGACTCACATCCTCCTACAAAGGAATCGAGGATAGTCTATCTTATTTGATAGTGCCATCCAACCTAGGATGACTACTAAGTGAATGCCACTGGCAGACTTATATCAACTCAAATGTAGTCAAGAGGGAAGGAGCCTCTGGGACTTACCTAAACCTCAAATATACTGAACCATGATGATGCTTTAAGAAGAAAGCTCGAGAACTCACATCCTCTTAAACAAAATCAACATGAGGTTAGGCCGGGCAAAGGAAGATAACTAAACTAACAAGATGCTCATTGGTTTGTAATGATCAAGTTAGAAGAAAGCAGGACTACATCTTCCAAAATAAGGAACCACTGGGGTGACATACTAGCGAGGTAGCATGTAGACCCGAACTGGATCAGCTAATGAGTGAGTGCCACAGGCGGCTTGCCCCCACATCAAAATAGCCTGAGATAAAAGATATGTGTTTATGCTTGAAGGAATAGGATGCCTCTAGGGGACTCTTACACCTAGACCTCTGGATACTCAATGTTAGTGCATGATAGCTAGTTCAAGAAGAAAGTGTCGACTCACATCTTCTTAAACAAAGTCAACATGAGGTAGTTTAGCTTAGGAAGAGACAAAAACTAACATGATGCTCATTGGTTTGCAATGTCCAAGTTAAGAAGAAAGCATGGGGACTCACATCCTCCAACAAATGACTATTGGGGTGACATACAAGCAAGGTAGGATGTAAACTGACCTAGAGCTAATGAGTGAGTGCCACAAGGGCTTGCTCCCACATCAAAATAGAGATAAAAAAATATGTGTTTATTTTGTACTATGTTAAAGGGAATAGGATGCTTGGGTTCTCTCACACCTACCCTAAACACACTTGGGGAATTGGATAAAATGGTGCCATGGATGGCAAACCGAATTCCCAAAGAAAGGATGTCGTGGGTCTCACACTAACTTAATTGTGCTAATCAAATAGGATGCCTCTTGGGTTATCTTACACCTATTCTAATAGAACCGTGAGATTGTGTTTATGTCATGAAAGAGGATAGGATGCCTCTTGGGTTCTCTTACACCTATCCTAAACACGCATGGATTCACAAGACATGCAAACATAATGCTTCAAAGAAGAGAATATTTTGATGAAATGGAATTGTTCTTTTGTTGATAATTAATTTCAAACATGTTTTATGCATAATATTTCTTCAAATAGATCCCATTAATTGGAAGCATGTGTTCCCTTTACAATCAATGACCCAATAAGATCCTCTTTGTAGGTCCTTCTATGACATAGGGCCTTCCCAAGTGGGTTCAAACTTGCCTCCCATCTTTGACAAAATTGGTCTCCTTAGGACTAACACAAGTTCTTCTACTTGGAAAGACCTAGCGCACTACCTTGTTGTGAGTTTAAATCATTTTTCCTTTGTACAACTTGAGGTTCTGGCATGCCCGTAGGGGATCTCCTCCAAACCTTCGAGCTCATTTAACCACAACTTTGCATTTTGTTCTGTAGTGATCTTGCTACCCAATGCTATCCTTAGTGATGGGAGTTGAACTTCTAAAGGTAGAACAACTTTAGACCCATACATTAAAGAAAATATGCTAGACTGAGTTGGGGTTCTGTATGTGGTGCAGTAGGCCCACAAGGCTTCAACCAACTGCTCATTCCACTACTTCTTGCTATCATCAAGTGTCTTCTTTAGTATTTGGATGAGAGTTTTATTGAATTCTTCTACTAAGCCATTTGCTCTATTGTAGATGGTATTTCCAATCTATACCATGTCTTCTGGGTGAAGCTATTGATCTTGGTGCTTTTGAATGCACATTATGATATAATTCAGGCACCCCAACCTATATATATAGTTCTAAAATTGAAGCACATGCTGAGCTGTGACTTCTCTAGTGGAATTGCCTCCGCCCACTTGGAAAAGTAATCGATGGCAGCTAAGATGAACCGATGACCCTTGGAAGAAAGAGGATCGATAGGACCCATGTCGCCCCAATACTCAAATGGCCTTGAAGCTAATGTAGGTAGAATGTTGGGTGGTTGATGTAGGACCACATGTACGCATACTAGTATCTCCTACATCCATGCAAATCAATCAGGCTACTAGTATCCTAGTCTCTTGATCTTCATTTTCATCTTCAAACCGGATTGATGCACTCCGCATAGACCAGAATGTACCTCGATCATGATCCTACATGTTTTGTGTTTGTCTAAACAATGTAACTACATTTGATTGAAAGATTGTCATGCAAGGTGCCATTAATGAGAGCATAAGAGAGAACTTTCTTTCACTTGACTTGTGACTTTTCGAGGTAATTGATGTTCAAATAGTCTATGAATGGTTACATCGTCCATTTTGGCAATGGCAACCTCCCCTTCAAGAGAAAAGTTTCATGAGTTCATTAAGGATATGACTTGTCTATTTTGGACTCTAATTGGAATAAACTCATCTTCTATACATGCCAATTTCTTGGGAAGTTTATCCAAAGCATCTACATTCTCGCCGGAACCTTGTAGATGGTGACAGATTTGCGAGCTAAGTATACTCATGGTAATGATGAAGCTTAGGTTTGAGAACCTTGTAGACCTCGCAATCTCAAAAACCAAGAGAATCCTAGATGTTGATGCTCTTGACACGCATGATGGCTAACTCCTCAAAGCCTCATACTCAGCTTCATTATTGGTGGGATTGGAGAGGTAGTATGAGAATCTCATCACATCGCCATGTGGAGTTAAGAGAACTAATCCTACCCTACCTTTCCTAAGAGAGTAGGTGGTGCTTCTCCTTTATGAAAGGAAGCACACCATCAAAATACATCTCCCATCGGTTATCAACCTCCCTAAGTTCATGATTTGTTTCGTGAGATCATCACTAAGCGGAATCAATAAAGGTGTGTGCTAAGAAACGCTAGTGTCAAACATCCGATAGCATGGTCATGAGATTTTATAGTGGATTGGTTCTAGAAATCATGTTCACCTTATGAGAAAGCATATAGCCATAGCTTTTGGGATACAAAGATCAAAGCTAGTAATATTTCAATAGGTGGGTAGTTCACTGAGGAATCAAACAATGGTGAGGTAGTAGAGAGCACTCTCCTTCCCTTCATCATTAGCTAGCCAACAAAGCACCGAGAGTCATCCAATGTAGTGTAGAGGATGAGTGGCACCCGAAAGTCTAGAACCGGTAGCTTCACCAAATATTGCTTGATATCTTTAAAAGGCATGTCTTGTCATCCCACTTGAACTTGTCATCCTTTTGACAAGTGAGAATGGCCCTATCATCCCCGAGGTTGGAAATAAAGCATCTTAGATACACCAACCTTCTTGGAAAGATTGAGTTAAACTTTTAGAGGTGGAATTTTAAGATAGCTTTGATCTTTTGGATCTATTTCTATTCCTCTGTCGACAACAAACCCAAGGAATTTCCCAAGCTACTCAATGCACACTTGGGTTTCATTTTGAGGTTATATTATCTAAACCTTTCAAAACTACTCTCAAGTCAAAGAGATGGTCTTCCTTTCTTTGTCTTGACTAAATCATCAATGTAGCACTCAACCGATGATGGATGAGTTCATTGAAGGGGTCATGGTATGTAGCACCGATTTTAAGGTCGAAAGGCATGACCCTATAACAATAGACTCTGATTAGGATTTGAAAAGTAGTATTTCTTTCATCCTTAGGGGGCCATCTTGATATGGTTGTAGCCAGATGACCCATCAATGAAGGAGAAAACTACATGAGATGAGGTGATGTCCACCATTAATTCTAGTATAGGAAGAGAAACTCATCCTTAGGACATGCCTTGTCTAAGTCCAAATCGATGCATATGCAAATTTGGCCATCCTTCTTCTTAACTGCAACCATAAGCAACGTGGTATTTTTTCTTCCCCGATGAAACCAAAGATCGATCAATTTCTTGACTTTAAATGACCTATTGTTCAATTTCTAATCGCATATCTAGAAGCTTGCTTGATGTTAGCGCTAGATCTATTGCTAGTTTGTGGAGCTATGTCGAGATAATCTCATTTCTATAACTCTATGCAAAGCTTTTTAAACTCACAATAGCCTAACTAAGTCATTGGTTTTTTTTCATTCGTGAATGAATCATGTATGTCGCATGGATTTTCTTCTATCCCAAGGTTGATTTCTTTAAGCTTTCTGATTGTTGAATGGATCTCCTCTTCAAATTCTGGTGGTGCATCTTTGATTTGGAGATCATCTGGATCATTTGAAGTTTCTAGACACACATCCTCATAAGGTTTGGTGTTGTGTGAAAAGAACCTATTAGACTCCAAATGATTGATAACTAAATAGTAATCATCATCATCGAATGGACCACAACAATCATAGATCTTGATTGTGCATCCCCGCTATGTTGTTCCACGCCTTTTGAAGTACTTATGCTTAAACCATGTATAAGGAATCAAACCCTTCTTGCAAGATTAAGAACACAAGGTGAGTACCAATCAAAATGAATTCCATTAATTCTTTGTTGAAATATCCTCAAATCCTACATCGTTTGGACTTGAGGATAATGATCACAAAAAAAGAATCTCTTAGCTTGACATCTCGGAAGACCGAGCTTTTAACTACTAAACCTTCAACTTTTGAGATGAAAGTGAGGTTAGAGCTAAGGTTCCTAACCGTGTGATAGTTTCACATATATTTGATTCAAATACATTCATGCTTTGTCCTGAGGCTCTGGTCTCATCACTATCCGCTCATGTGTCACCTCTAATGAAACTACCGAGAGGGGTTGGTATACTAATCACATTAGACTCATCCTTTGATGGATTCCAAGTCTATGTTAATAGTGTACTCTATGAACTAGAACATAACCCTGTGGTGATGGCCAACCAGGGTCTTCCACCTCTAGAACCTCTATTTCTATGCCTCCTCACTTTGGCGAGGTCAAGTCATCCTACCCACATGTCTATATGATGGAATGAACTGTAGGTGAAATGTGATATGTGAATTTACTTCTTCTTCAATTTCCCTTTCTTGTTTACTTGGATTTTTATTTTTCTTTTCTTTTTTTTTTCTTTTACTTTTTCTTCTTTTTCTTTTATATTTAAATTTTTTCCAAGTTCATGAGAAAGGGTGTTTTGAGAAAGATAGTAGGTAGCATCCTCATATATCTCAACCTCTCTGAGTGAAAATGGCTTTTCATCTCTTTTGACATATTACTCAATCCCATCCTTCCTGAACTTGATGCACTGATGGAGGGAGAATTGAATCAACTTCTGATGTATCCAAAACCTACTGAGCAAAGTGGTGAATGAAGTATTTGAATCAATGATATAAAACTTGGCAGCCTTCTAGTCATCTATCAAAGGTAACACTATGGAACCTAAAGCACTGGCCTTGTTCATTGAATCCTCTCAACATCATCTCCTGAGTGTGGAGATGTTGATCCTCAAATAAAAAGGGTCTTTAGACAATGTTCACATGCTCTTGATGAGAACTCGTAAGTCTAATCCCATGTCCATTGTAATGTAGAGGGGAGCTCCATGCCCCGTAGGTCTTTATCTGAAAGTGATTCCTGAGCTTCTAGAATAATGTGCCTCCTCTCAATATCAGAGCTAAGAATATCTCTAGATTAAGGAGAGCCTTGATTAATGATTCCTCATATCTTTGGATAAGATAAGGGCATCATATGCTTAGCTTAAATGGAAACTTTCTTGGTGAGAGAGGCATTGTAGTCCACCTTGGGTTGATCCTCCATAAGCATATCCAGGAGTGGAGCATCCATGGAGGGGCTTCTCATCCTGAACCAATGACTTGTTTTCCTTATATGGAGGTGCTACCTAGGGTAGAACCTGCCACTGGAGGTTGACTTGGTGATCTCAGGGCGGTGGTAATGGAAGATTCTACCCAGTTAGCTCACCTAGCTTCTCCTATGGGACCCTCAATTGATGATTCCAAGTCTATCTCAAGAGAACCATAGTATTTAGAGTAGAAAGTCCAACTCTAATCAAAAGAGGAAGATCGAGAAGATATAGTTGTTGTTTAGACTTGAAGATTTTCATTAGAGATTTAGACAACCCATCAAAAGTGACAGATATAATTCAAACTAGCTTTATTCTTCAATTTCTTGGATTTTGAAGGATGTACATAGAAATCAAGTAAAGTAAGAGGAGTGGGGATTTGATGCCCTCATCCAGACATATAAGATGTATACTAGAAGAAGAGCTAGTCAAGAAGTAGTAGTTGATGTAGTGCAACTATGGAGAGATACCTGGTGGTTGCACTACTTGGCTATCCCTGGTACAAGCTAGTTATTGAGCTCTTTCCTTGAGTTTTGCAACTTGCAAACCTTCCTTGATGTTGATTTGAGCTATCTTAGGCACTAAGGAAAGTTTCTTGATTTTGGAGAAAATTTTCTTAGAGGTATAGGATAAGGAGATATCCCAACCTTCTTTAGTTTTGGTAGGATCGCAAGTTTCCCCAAGGATTACCCTAATGGAACTAGATGGTTATTCCATAGGTATTCCTTCGGATAACTATAGCGGCCTTGAAGCTATGCTCAAGCCCTTGAATGAAAAGCAATCTTCCAAAACATGACCTAACATGCGTAGGGCAAAAGTTGGGATCATTGCTTTTGACCACTTCCTCCGGCCTCCTAGTTCGTAGCATATAATAGGCTTCTTTGAGATTCTTAAAGATCTTTTGATTACCTCCCTCTTAAATGAATAAGGCTTATTAAGTTTATTCCAAAGAGTAGGTGGACTGTAGCTACCTGGTGAAGGGGATGTGTACCTCTGCTACTGATGATATGGCTAAGGAGGAGGCGGTGCTGGCCATGGAGGCTGATGTGGTAGCTAGTAGGGGTGCCTTGGTCATGGTAGAGGAGCTGGATGTGATGGCTGCGAAGCATGAGGTTTCTCAAACCTCACATATTTCCCTTGCTACTACTATCACCGCCTGAGCTTCTTCTCAAAATATTTTTTTGGCTTCTACTTTATTGTTTGGTCTGGAAATTATGACTATTTGGCTTCTCCTTGTAAGCTAGCTACCTTGTTAATTAGCTTTTCAAATTTTTTGATGGTGAAACCTTTGAGCATGAAGGTGACCGGGCCATGGATATTCTTAAGCAGCATCTCGATGGCATGCTATTCAGATAGTTGTGGTTCGCATTTCATACTCAAATTATGCCATCTGAGAATGTAATCAATGAGGGACTCATCGGGGTTTTGTTGAGCCATGATGAGATCACCTAGCTACCCTTTGAGCTGAAACCTCTGATGAAGAGTTGCAACTCAGAAAATCTTCACAACTATTGGGAAGTTCTACAACCAGAATGCCTACTAAGCTACTGACAAAGAAATGGAAGAGTAAAGTGTCACTACCACCAGCATTGTAATAACTGATCCTGAAATGCGCAATATGCTACTTCGAGTTCCCACTGCCATTGAAGCTTTTGAAAGAAGGTGGCACAAAACCCTTAGGATATTGGATGGCATCAAATTCTTCTGGGTAGGGTCTACCCTTTGGAACTGATGATCCTCCTTGAGCTTGAGCCAATGCTTCTCTCACCTACTACTCAACCATGGTTTTGATATCTTTTCCTGTATAGAGGTACTATCCACTACCATCCTATATAGGCTAGTGCTACCCTACTCTATTAGAGGTAAAGTCTTGGTGAATCTAAGATATGCACCAACTCGGGACTAGTCTCGCCTATAGTAAATGAACTATGCTTATTTTTGAAGTGCTAAGACTACTAACAAGTCCTCGAGTGCTTCCCCATCCTATCTATTTGTTCATCTTTCTATTTTAATTATCGAGAGGTGTTGGGTAGTGTGTCTTCTACTGCCTCAAGACCTTCCATAGTCTGTGCTCATGGAGGAGAGAACTGGTATCTACCATGTACCTCAAATCCTCTAACAAGTCATCTTCATTCAAATCAAAGCTGACCTTTTCATCTTCTAAATTAGACCAGGCATATCCTAAGATTTCCTTCTTCTCTAATAGATACTGAGCTACTATGTCATCTAGGGATTGGTCCAACTACACAGAAATGAAAGATCGGGTCTGACCGATAATGGGATCACTATCATGAATATATATGCACCTAACCTATGATGTTGTGAGCGATCTTGTGAGGACTGCTTCACTGAGGAAAGATACTCCTAACTATTGTTGGATTTGGGTGGAGTGACACTCCTAGGAGGATCTATGGCCATAAGGGTGGCTAACTCTCCTCCCCTCAACTGCGTGACCATCTCCATAGCCTACTGTGGTGGTGGTGGTGAAGGGATGACTATTATACTTCGAGGTCACCATTCCTTCTACACCATGATTGGGGCAAGGTTGAAAGAGAGCTCACCACCACGCTAGTGTAGATGGGATGGGATCTCTCACCATACCAATCACCAATGAGGTTCTCTTCTCTCCCGATGCAGCCTTCATGGCCTTAGAACAAGTAGATGGACATGTACAGATGGTGAGGTAAGAGTGGTGTGATGAGGCCACCACTCTTAGATAGAGCTCTCTTATGATGTGTAGTCCCCATCAATAAGATACTATCAGTATGGTCACACGGGTAGCACGCCGATCTAGAAAGTCCACAAGTGCGAGGCTGTTGACTATCAGCTATACCTCCGGTGCTCCCGGCTAGTGACATGAACTGATGTACAGGCCTCTCTAGCCCTCTCCTACTTATGCTGCCTGCCCACACTATGGGGAATAAATGATCTCAAATCAAATTGAGCCCTAGACTCAGATCATCCATAGGCTCCTCCTACTTGGCATAAAATTGATTGGTGGCTGCCGTACAACCTCCTCCTCTCACTAACAGGTGCCTAAAACTGAATCACTGGCAGAGGTGAAGCAAAATCCTCCAAGCATCCTCTCAATCAGACCAAGAGAGAGGGTGGAACTAGTTTTTTGTAACCAGCTGGGAAACCAACCTAGGTAACTCTTCTACAATAGATTAAGTGGCTACCTCCAACTCCTTAGAATTACGAGTGTGATACTGCTTGATCATGCAATTCTTGTTTCTTTGTTGGGTCCTAGTAAGTCGAGCATAGTAGGAACTAGACCCAACCTCAAAAGTAGGGAAGACAATCCCTAGAATCAGGGGAACCTTCCCCTTTGAGGGAGCTAGTGAGTGGGTACTAGCCCTAACTAGGGCAGCATGGGGAACAATCGGGCGCACTTACACTAGCAAGCACGCAGTGGGAACATCCACAACCTTCCTCTGAGGGAATCTGATGGCATAAATGACTGGATGACAGCCTGGCCACCATGCTCTAACTATGAGGGGGTTCTCACATGTAATCCCCCTCAAGCCCCCACCAAAGTGGATGAGGTGGGCATAATATCATGGAAGGTCGGCTGATCCTAGGCAATCCATCCCATGAGAAAATGTGAACACATACTCTACGCCATTACAATCAACTAAAATAGACACTGATTGAAAGTCTGCAATGTTGAAAACAAACTTGATTAGATCTATTTTGTTGATTTTGAATTTAGATTTAGAATTTGAACCACACTCAACAACTTGAAAGTGTTAAGTGGGGCTCAAATGATTTATAAGAGATTTTGAGATTGATTGGAAAGAGGATTTTGAATGTAGATTCCACTTTCAACAAATTTGGGTATGTTGAAAATGGGTTCAAGTATTTTTTGAAGAGATACTTACATTAGGTTCATGTTTGAATTTGATTTTTTGATTTTGAGGACCCTTTATTTAACAAATTTGAGTATGTTAAAGTAAAGGGTCAATTGATTTTGTTTTTGATTTGAGAATTTTGAATTTACTCAAGCAAATTTGGGTATGCTAGGTGAGGTGTTTGAAAATAATTTCTTTTGTTTGTTTGCTTTATTTTGTGAATCATTTGGTTTTGAAAATGAATCCTCATTTAGCAAATTTGGGTATGCTAAATGAAGAATCCAAATGTGTTTTGTTTTTTTTTGAAATTTTGAAAATAGGATTCTAGCAAATTTGGGTTTGCTAAGGAAATCTAGTGTTTCTTTTTTCTTTTGTTTGATTTTGAAAATAGGATTCTTAGCAAATTTAGGTATGCTAAGGAAATCCTAATGTGTTTTATTGTTGAAGATTTTGAAAATGGATTCTTAGCAAATTTAGGTATGCTAAAGAAATCATAATGTGTTTCTTTTATTTTGGATTTTGTTTTAAAAATGGAGACTTCACTTTAGCAAATGTGGTATGCTAAAGTGAAGTTCCAATGTGTTTTGAATTTTGTGGAATGGAGATTTCACTTAGCAAATTTGAGTATGCTAAATGAAATTCCAAAAATGTGTTTCAAATTTTGTTTTGAAGACTTCACTTTAGCAAATGTGGTATGCTAAAATGAAGTTCCAATGTGTTTTTGAATTTTGTGAAATGGAGATTTCACTTAGCAAATTTGAGTGCTAAATGAAATTCCAAAATGTGTTTCAAATTTTATTTTAAAATGGAGACATCACTTTCTCAAATGTGGTATGCTAAAATAAAGTTATGAAAATGTGTTTTTTTGAAATGGAGACTTCACTTTAGCAAATGTGGTATGCTATAGTGAAGTTCCAAATGTGCTTTGAAGTTTGTTCTAAAAATGGAGACTTCACTTTTAGAAAATGAATGCTAAAATGAAGTTCCAAATGTGTTTTAAAAATTTTGTGTTTTGTTGATTTTGAAAAGAGAGATTTCCATTTAACAAATTTGGGTATGTAAGATGGAAATCATTTATGTTTCATTTTTCAAAGATGTAGTTTCGTGTGTGATTTTGCTTTTTTTTTTTTGAAAGAGGAAATTCTAACCTAATCATATATGGAATATGTTAAGTGGGATTTCAAAATAGTGTCATTTATTTGAAATGAAATCTTCATTCAATAAATTTGGGTATATTGAATGGAGATGTTCATATGTGCTTTTTGAAAGTTTTTTTTTTGATTTTGATTGAAAATGAAACCTCCATTCAATAAATGTGGGTATATTGAATGGAGAGGTTTCATATGTGCTTTTGAAAATTGATTTTGATTTGAAATGAAACCTCCATTCAATAAATGTGGGTATATTGAATGGAGAGGTTTCATATGTGCTTTTTGAAAATTGATTTTGATTTTGATTGGAAATGAAACCACCATTCAATAAATGTGGGTATATTGAATGGAGAGGTTTCATATGTGCTTTTTGAAAAGGTGAAAATTCTAACTTAAAAGATGTGGAATGTGTTGAGTGGAATTTCAAAGTTGTGATTTTGCTTGAAGATGTAACATCCATCCAACACATTTGGATGTATTAAATGAAAAGGCCCATCTTCAAATTTTATGTTTTTTTTGTAAACATGATTGTTGGTTTTATTTTTGAAATGTTCCTACATGTAACAATTATGAAAATTGTTAGATGTAGTGCAAATATTTTATTAAGTGTATTTTGAACAAGTGCTTTTAAAAGCAAGACTTTTATGAAGGATTTATTTTGTCTTTATTTTGAATGAACATTTCCTTACCATAGAAATGGTAAGGAGGAAGTCTTTAATTATTTTCTTTTATTAAATTTTATTTTCACCCATTGGGAATCAACGGGGTTTTAAGACCAACACGGGTGAGGTCATAAAATCTAAAGATGTTGACTAGCTTAACTTAAGGATGAAATAAGCTAAGTGCCAATGGAAAAGAAATATAGTCTTGGATTTATACAAAAGTACAAACCCACTATCGATGCTTAGAGATAATGATCATTTACCAAAGATGGAGACAAGAACCATCCCTAGTAGAGTCCCAAGAAAACTCTATGGTGAAAGAATATTCATATTTCGCCTTCATCTATCCCCTTTGGAAAGAGGATAAATGAAAACAAAAATATAACACCTTGGGATACACATGTAGTATTTTTATTGGTGATCGAGCACAACATTAAGGAAAGGTGTACTATCTAAAAAAGATAGAAGTCACCACCCTAATGGACCTAATCACCTTAATAAGAACTCCTGGACTATGGGTCTTCAAAATGTAGAGATTCTTCCCTACTTTACATGGAAAAGTAAAGCAATGTTTATTTTAAATGTTCAAGTTTCCTATGGGGAAAGCCCCATAGTTAATTACATCCTAAGGAATATGATTCCTTGTGGAATACTCACTCAAGGTAAATGATCATTGTCTCCAAAGATTTTGAAGGTAGGACTATCAATCAATTGGTTTATTTTAGAAAGTCAAGTGGGATTGATCTAGAGAGGGAGTTCTTATCAAAGCCAAATGAAGATAAGTAGGGGATGCTTAGATACTAGGAAGCCTAAGCATCCTAGACTATCCTATGGTTGGGCTTACATTTTGAAATTGAATTGATTTTAGTTGAATTTTTATTAGAAAGTTAGGCTTATAATTCCATGATATAAGGTCATGGAAATGCCTAAGAGGTGATTTAAGCTTGTAGCCCACAAAGGGAAGTAGCAATCAACCTAAATCTAGAGCTTAGGGCCAAAAGAATGACCTAAATCTAAGGTGAAAATGGGTATTTGGTTTGCCTCCATAGAGGATAAACCACTGACTTGGACTTACAACGCTGGGTGGCCACCAACTAACTCTTCCTATGATTTTAAAACATGTAGGCAAGTCAAATACTTTTGCAAGATAGCTAAGTTGTTTATTTAGAAAGAGACTAAGTTTTTAAACACACTCCCTAAGAGACTAGATCATGTAGAGCATGATTTAATGACTTAAATCTAATGAAAATTTTGTTACATTTTATTTTCATTTTGGACAATCAATTTGACATAGGATTTAGGATTCATATGCCTAATGCATGAGAAATTAGATTTTGGACAAAAATTAGCAAGATAAAGAGGTGTGTTTCTACCATGATTCTCAAATGCCAAGCCAAGTTCTTTGGCAAAGGTGGAAGCCCTCCAATCAAGAGTGAAACAATATGCTTTTTTATGCATGATGTGAGAAAGAAAATATAACATCCAGCTAATGGGTTGTTAATTCTTTTATCTTATTTATAACTTAGACTTTAGGTGAGGTTATGAGTTATTTTATTTTTAGTTTGAATTGATTAGTTGGATAGAAAATTTATTTTTCTAAGAGCCTAATCATCATCCAGGCCATACATCAAAGCAAGGAATAAACTAGAAAAGATGCCATCTTAATGCACAAGCTAAATAAACATCAATCAATTTATAAAGCTAGCATAAAAAGAATAAGAGATATTTATGGTATGGCTTTACCATAAACCAAAAACAAATTGGTAGCTTTACCCTTATACAACCCAGATTACAAATGAATTAAATACAATCAAGAAGGAATTTTATGGGGTCATCATTCTTTATTTCTTCATTTCTTCTTCTTTCTTCTTTCTTTCTTCTTCTTCTTTGTTCTTTCTTCTTTCTTTTGGTTAGTTGGAATGTGGTTGATCCAAAGGCTTCACATGGTACATAATAGCCTTATAACCAATGTTCATCCTAATACCCATAAAAATCATTCCAAAATCTTAATTACAAAATTACATGAAAATGGGAAAAAAGAAATCTAGTTAAAACCTATAAAATAAAGATTAGCTAAGCACACCAAACAATCCCAAGCATGTTTATGTATAAATTGGTTAGCACCCCACACATGGCTAACTAAGTCCACCCTGCCTATTTTGGATTATGCTTAGAGGTGTAAGCACTACAGCACAAAGTTATATTTCTATTACGCCCTAAGCACAATCCCCAGAAGATAATGGTTAATAAGATTGCCCTACCATTGCCTACACACAGCCACCCCAACATCCACTAAAATAATACATCAAAATAAAAGCAAATATTAAACCATGCACTGCCCTAACCTAAAGCTAGAAGTGGTGACTTAGCTTAATGTGGGTGCTATTTAAGGTTTGTGTGGTATGCTTAGTTAGGCTTTTAGGTTAAAGTTTTCTAAGTGTGAAAATGTTCAACTTAGATAGTGGTTTCATTTAAGTGATTTGGTTGATTTTTATGTTGTGATTTGATTAGGTTTGAATGAACCTATAATTAATTACTAAGTTGTAAAGAGAGGAAAAGAGATTCTCTTTCCTCCCTACCTTAAGTAATTTCTAAAGTAGATTCATATTTGATTTTTATTTAGTGAATGTTTTATTATGTTTTTTAATTAATCCTAAGTTTAGATTTTCCCTAAACAAACCTATTAAAAAAGACATTTTAATATTAAGTAAAGTGAAATACTATCACAAAACACACAACACTTCATTTCTTTCCCAACATGTGTAACATGCATATGGATGAACCCTAAGCATATCTATACATGTAATTGGAAGTGTTTAGCACACCTTAATGATGAATGCTAAGGGTTATTACTTAAGAAAATTTAGATGCTTCATGATGCATGATTTTGTTAAATAGAAAAGGGTGATTCTTTTATCCATTTTTCATATGCACATTTACAAGTATAAAAGACATAAGTGAGTACGACGCCATTGTTAGCATCAGGGGTGTAAGGTACAAGACCTACTTGGGGTTACTTAAAGCCTCACAACCCCGAGGTTGTCTAGACTAATATACCACTTTTCTTAAATGCATGTGCATGTACAAAAGAAATGCATGGAAAGAGAATCATGCAAAAAGTTTATGTTTATTTAATTTTGGTTTGATTATTTTATTTATATGTGTGATGTGGAATTCCTTCTTAAGTCATGAAATAATAGTGTATTGGAATAGATTTGAGCAAGTGTTATGTCCTTTTCAAATGGATTATACACTTTGCAAATATTATACAATTATATGTTAAGAAACAGAGGGAAAATCACATAACACATTTTATACTAATTGATATGCAAACTCATAAATAATCATAAGTAGCATTTTCAGTTAGATATTTGGTTTATAAGTTTTAAAATTAATTTTGGATTTAATAGTGAATATCCATTCATATTCTTACTTTAGCTAAAACATGCAATTGACATAAAGGAAATATTTCATTTTTAATTTTATTTTTAAAAAGCATGAATGCATGATTTTCATATGACATACACATTTAGCAGGCTAGGAAAGAAATAAAGTGATGAATGCATGAAAATTCATTCACCCTAATTAATTCCTAAAGACAATCCTATAGAATAAGATTATTTAAAGAGAAAAATTATTTCAAAGAGATTTTTGTTTTGTTTTGAGTTTGATTTGAATTTAAAAAATATGAAAAGGTTTGCTGGTCCTAACCCATTTCCCACATGTGATGTTTTAGTTTTTTTTAGAACCATTAGATGATTTTTATATTATGTTTAGGCCAACGTTTGAATAAAGTGAATTAAATACCCCTTACCTACACCACTTTAACATATTTAATCAAATAATTATGAGCCAATGTATGACATAAAATCACACAAGGAATTTAAATCAGCAATGCACCTAGGAAAGAAAGGGCCCAATGCAATTGGCTCATAATTAATGATTAATTAAGCTAAAAGGTTTAATTTAAGTACTTTCATAACCCTTCCCACACATGTGGGTTGGATTTTCATTTTCATAAGTTACTTAGGTTTTTGAACACCTAAGCACCTACCCAAGATGAATTAGTTATGTTTTGGAATGTTTTTTAAATTTTATCAAGTTAATTAAGTAGGTGATTAGTGGATTAGCCCTTAATTAAGTTTAGATGAAGGAAGAAAATGGGTTTAAGGAATAGCTTAGGGAAAATATCCTAAAATTATTCCATAAACCTCTTGTTCACTTAAGCGAAGCTTCATTAACTTAATAAAGGGATTAAACCACTGTTCACATGTTTAATTGCTTATATTAATAGAGTGATTAAGGATTAATTAATTGATTTCCCTAATTAACTCATCAATAAATCCCAAGAAAATTAGGGGAGGTAGATGCCATCCCACTAAATGCATCTGAGAAATTTGAAATGAATTAATGAATTAATTAGGGAGTAATTAGAGTTATTAAGTTTTCACTAAAACCCAAATTAAGGGAAATGCACTATTCAAAATTGATTAGAAATAATTTTAGTGAATTTCTTATTGAATTATCTTCATAATGCATTTTATTTTGTATTTTTTTTTTGATTTTTCTAGATTTAGTTATGAATATTTGAAGATTCAGTGATTAAGGAATTAATTAAAACCCCTAATTATAAAACTAATTCCATCGGCGCCACGTGGACCACTGACTTGGTGCATAATTTCCATGTGGCACAATGGGATTCATCACTTAAGTTATCACATCCTAATGCCACGTCAGCTGCAACGCTATGTGCTTTCTCTCTGGATCGTACGATCAAAGATCGGACAATTGAGATCGAGCCCGCAATTTTTAAAAGGATTAATCACAGATCCTACGTGGATTGATCAGGACCGTCCATCCAAAATGAATAGATGGATGGTCTGTGATCCGTCACTTAGCTTGTCAGTGGGAGAGGGCATTTGTCCACTCTTTAGGACATGATCTTAGCTCAATTGAGCTCAGATTGAGCTCAATATTTACCCACACCATCTAATAGTAAGCACAAGTAGATCTAACAACTAATTTTACATAAGGTGAAAAATTCTTTTCACAAAAGACTAGACACTCCCTATTCTAGGCTTGGTTTGAAGGCATACCTCACCAGAGGCTATACCGTCATTCTCAATCATCGAGGTAGCTTTGTCTAGTAGAGGCGAAGCCCTGTTGAAGGTTTGAGGGGTTGAGGTAGAGTGGATCTTCCTATGAAGCTTGGAAAAATCTTTGGATGAGTTTGATTAGGCCCTCTGAAGATGCTTAAAGGAGGAATTGGATTAGAATTGGGTATTGGCTAAGTTGGAATTTTCCTTAGCCTCCCCTATTTTTAGCTTGAAGAAATTTAGAAGAGGAGAATGGGAAATGCTTGGGAATTGCTTGAGGAAGCTTAGAGTGCTAGCCCTAGGTCTCTCTAGCTCAATCAAGTGTGAGTGTCTTGGATTCAAGTGAAATGAGGGGGAGTATACCTCCCCCTTGAAGGATCGGATGATCGAGCAAGACTTTGGCATTTTGATCAAATTCACCTCTTTCAATGTGTTATTTTAGCTATTAAGGGTTGCACATCATTCATTTTTGGTAGAGGGGGTAGTGGACAAGTGCCATGTGCTGATTTTGAGTGGAGGAGTGATTGCCACATGCTTGAAATGAAGGAGGGTTTGGCCTTGGGTTGGGTTGGTTGACCCAAACCCAGTCATGTGCACCATGATCACTAGTGTCCACTTGGTAAAGAGGGTGTGGCCATGAAGAAGGTTTGACCAAATTCTAAGTGAATTTGGCCAAGAATTACCCTTTGACCTAGGGTAAAATCATCATAGCTTCATTTCAGTTTGAATATGTTTAGTGATTGAAAAATGGTTGGGCCAAGTTTCAATGAATTTGGTGTTGATTTGATATGATTTCATGTTGACCCATTTAGGTCAAAATGGGTCAACTTGGGTCAAGTTGATCAATTGGTCAAATTGCAAGGGTTGGGTCAAGTTCAAATGATCATATAAATTGATTTGGTATCTTTATTTCCAATCAATTTGGTTTATATTTGGATTTGGTTCATTTGACTTCATTTAGGTCAAATGGGTCAAGTTGACCAATTTAACTTATTTGACCTATTTGGGTTAGGTCATGGGTTAGTTTAGATTTCATTGGTCATTTGTAATGTATATGTCTCTTTTTTTCCAATCAATTTTGGTTTAATTTGATTTTGGGTCAATTTGACCTTTTAGGTCAAGTTGGGTTCATGGTCAATTGGGCTATGTTGGGTCTAGTTGGCCAATTGAGGCTTTGATCAACTTCAACAAGTGATTTGGAATGAACATGACCCATTGATTTCAATCAATTTTGCTTAGATAAAGTTTTGACCCATTTTGACTTTTTAGGTCAAGTTGGGTCAACTTGGGTCAAATGGCCAATTGAGCTAGGTTAGGCTCAAATGATGATTTGGTCAAGTTCAAACATTGATCATGAATGAGTTTTGATCAATGGTTTCAATTAATTTGGCCTATGGTGAATTTTGGCTTGTTTAGGTTTCATTTTGGCTAAGTGTTGACTTGGTCAACCCTTAGGATTGACTTAGTTTGACCCAAGTGATTGATCATCTCATGATTGTTGCTCACAATGTGAGGCTTAGCAAGATAAGTTCAATCCAATTTGGGTAGGATTAGAATTTAGCTCAAAAGGTACTTTGGTCAAGTCAAGTGAGCCTGGTCAATTGACTTGATCAAGGCTTGAATCAAGTTTGGTTGAACTCATTTATGGACTTATGACTGAAATATAAATCCATTTACAAGATATTTGGAGTCAAATATGTTTTGATTCATTTGACAATTTCAAGTTCAAAGGGTGAACATGACTTTGATTTGGGTTTGATTTTTGAATTTAGTTTTGGTTTGATGATTGAAGTTTGTGTTTCTATTTAGATTCATGATTGAAGGATTGATTGAATCATGAAAAAAAATCAAGGGTTTGGCTTGATTTGAATTTGATTTGGCTAAGTTCAAGAATTTGACTTTAAAGGCTTAGGTTGAATTTAGGTTGAATTTGGATTTGGTTTTTTGAATTGATTTTGGATATTTGAATTTATATTTCATTTATATTTGTGAATATAAATGAAAATATAAATGGGTTATGAGAAAATATCTTGAATTTGAATTGATTTAGATTTGATTTAAGCTAAGTCCATAAGATAGAATCAAAGTGACTTTGGAAAGATTTTTGGAATTAGATTTCAATCATGGCTTCAACCATTTGGAATTGATTTGAGTTTAAAGAAAATCATTAAGTTGGAATTGATTTGAGTTTGACTTGAAAGGAGAAGTGAGGATTTGTTCAAGCTATGGGGTTGGCAAGTTTTCCAAGCACCTCTAAGGCATGACCTATTCCTATGGCTAACCTTTCTAAGTCTGTATTTGTCAATATCAACCTAATCAATAGAAGTGTCTTAAGACTAAGAAAACTCTTAGTGTTAAAGTCCTAGGATGGGGGTTGAGAGCTCATTCTAAAAATGAGGTCAACAAAACTTAAACAAAAATAAAATGAAGAAATAAAATGAAATAAAAATAAACATAAAAAACCAAAACCTAAACCTAACCTAGAAAATAAAATCAAAAATAAGAACTAAACTAAAATAAAATAACTAAAAACCTAAACTAAACTAAAAAAATAAAAGATCTAAATAAAATAAAAACTAAACCTAAAATAAAAATATAATAAACCTGAAATAAAATAAATAAAAATCTAAAAAAAAACTTAACCCTAAAAAATAAACCTAAAAATAAATAAAAATTAAAACCTAAACCCTAAACTAAAAAAAACCTAAACCTAAAATAAAAATAAAATAAACATAAACCAAAACTAAGATAAACTAAACTAAAATAAATAAAACCTAAACCTAAACCTAAACCAAAACTAAATAAAAAATAAACTAAAAATAAACCTAAACTAAAAATAATACCTAAAAAAACCAAAATAAAACCTAAAACCTCAACCTAAAAAAAATAAAAGAAAACCAAAATCTAAAAAAAAATAAACTATAAAATAAAAAAATAAAACTAAACAAAAAAATAAACCTAAACTAATCCTAAAATAAACTAAAGTAAATAAAAAAATAAATAAACAAAACTAAAAAAAATAAAATAAAAAATAAAAAATAAACTAAATAAAATAAAAAATAAAATAAACTAAAATAAATAAAAAAATAAACTAAATAAACCTAAAGTAGTTTACTTAATTTAAAAAAAATTCAAAAAGGAAAAAATAAAAAATAAAAAAAATAAAACTCTAAACCCTAAACCGTAGACCCTAAACCTACAACCCTAAACCTTAAACCCTAAAATCTATAACCCTAAATCCTAAACCCTAAACCCCAAACCCTAAACTCTAAATCCTAAACCCTAAACCCTAAACCCTAAACCTAAAAACCTAAAAACCTAAACCTAAACTAAATAAAACATAAAATAAAAATAAAACCTAAAATTAAACTAAAAAATAAAATAAAATGTAAACTAAAACCTAAACCTAAAACTGTAAAAGAAAACTAAACTAAAATAAAATAAATAAAACCAAAAATAAACTAAAAATAAAATAAACCTAAAAAATAAAAAAAACTAAATATAAAAATAAATGTAAAATAAAATAAAAATAAACCTAAAATAAAATAAAATAAAACTAAATAAAACATAAATCAAAAAAAAAACCTAAAATAAATAAAAATAAAACCTAAATGCTAAAGTAAAAAAAATCTAAACCTATAAACAAAATAAAATAAACCTAAACTTAAACTAAAATAAACTAAACCAAAATATATATAAAACCTAAACCTAAACCTAAAATAAACAAAACCTAAACCCTAAAATAAACTAAACTAAAAATAAACCTAAACCTAAACTAAAATATAAAACCTAAAATAAACTAAAAAATAAAAACCAAAATAAAAAAATAAAATAAAACCTAAACCTAAAAATAAAAAAAAAATCCTAAACCTAAAAAATAAAGTAAAATAAACTAAACTAAAAAATAAACATAAACCTAAATCGTAACCTAAAAAATAAACTAAAATAAAAAATAAAATTAATAAACCTAAAATAAATAAAAGATAAACTAAATAAACCTAAACCTACCAGTTTACTTAATTCTTTCTTAAAAAAATCCCTAAACCCTAAAACCTAAACCCTAAACCCTAAATCCTAAATGCTAAACCCTAAAAAACCTAAAACTAACCTAAACCTAAACCCTAAAACCTAAACCCCAAACCTAAACCCTAATTAACCCTAAACCCTAAACCTTAAACCCTAAACACTAAACCCTAAACCCTAAACCCTAAACCCTAACCCTAAACCCAAACCTAAAACCCTAAACCCTAAAACCTTAAACCCTAAACCCTAAATCAAAACCCTAACCCTAAGAACATAAAAACCTAAACTAAATAAAACCTAAAAATAAAATAAATAAAAAACCTAAACATAAATAAAGAAAATAAAATAAAATAAAAACCTAAACTAAAATCTTAAACTAAACCTAAAAATAGAATAAAATAAATAATAAAAATAAACTAAAATAAATTAAAGAAAAATCTAAACAAAAATAAAAAAACTTAAGAATATAAAACCTTAATAAAATAAAAACTAAACATAAAAAATTAAAATAAACCTAAAATAAAATAAAATAAGAACAAAATAAAAACCTAAACCTAAAAAATAAAACTAAATAATAAAAACTAAAAATAAATAAAAACTAAAACCCAAACCCTAAAATAAAAAAAATTGTGAACCTAAATTAAAAAAATAAAAAGAATAAAATAAACCAAAACCTAAACTAAAATAAACTAAACTAAAATAAATAAAACATAAACACTAAACCTAAACCAAAACCAAAAGTAACTAAATAAGTTAACAAATAAACCTAAACCTAAATCTAAACCCTAAGAATGGACAGAACCTTAACGACAGGAACATGACCGCTAACCAGACTTAGTCTAGATCTAGGAGCGGGAGGCTGCTATAAAGGGAGGTGGGGCTGGAGGTCTGGGATATGGTGGTGGTGTCGAGTAGTGGTGGTTATGGAGGCGAGAGGACAGAGGTTATGGTAGTGGCAAAAGGGAGAGATCGAGGATATGATGGGGATCCACTGAGAGAGGTGGTTTTTGATGGGAACTGGAGAAAATGAAGAACAACTGATCTGATCTGCTGCTTATGGAATTGTGTCTTTATAGTTGAGATAGTTCTAGTTATCTAGATTTTTTCAATTGCTCTGTGTGCTCATTTTTGATCTATGTCGTCACTTATGTCCTAGAAAACTTGGTGTGTTACTTGGTTGATGAAATCAAAATGAATAAATGTTGAATATGAATTTGTTCTCTACTAAAATAAATCTTAAACCCTAAACCCTAAACTAAAACTTAAACCCTAAACCTAAAACCAAATCCCTAAACTCGAAACCATAAACCCTAAACCTAAACCTAAACCTAAACCCTAACCCTAAACCCTAACCCTAAACCCTAAACCTAACTTAAATCTAAACCTTAAACCTAAACTACAAAACTATAAACCCTAAAACCTATAACCTCTAAACCTAAACCCTAAAACCCCAAACCTTAAACTAAACTAACTTAAATCCTAAACCTAAAACCTAAACACTAAACCTAAAACTATAAAAAAAACTAGCCAACCTAAACCCTAAAAACCCTTAACTCTAAACCCTAAATCCTAAAACCAAACCCTAAACCCTAAACCCTAAACATTAAAACCTCAATTAACCATAAACCCTAAACCCCAAAAAGCTAAAAACCTCAACCTAAACTAAATAAAACCTAAAAATAAAATAAATAAATAAACCAAAACCAAAATAAAATAAAAAATAAAATAAAATAAAAACCTAAACTAAAACCTAAACCTAAACCAAAACCTAAAAAGAAAATAAAATAAAAACTAAAAACTAAACTAAAATATAATAAAGAAAAACCTAAAATAAAGTAAAAAAACCTAAATAAAAAAAGTAAACCTAAAATACAAATAAAATAAATGTAAAATAAAATAAATTTAAAACTAAATAAAAATAAAAGCTAAAAATAAATAAAAAATAAACATAAACCCTAAACTAAAAAAAACTAAACCTAAAATAAAAATAAAATGAACCTAAACCTAAACTAAAATAAATTAAACTAAAATAAATAAAACTTAAACCAAAACCTAAAATAAACTAAACCTAAACCTAAACCTAAACCCTAAATAAAATAAAATAACTAAAAATAAACCTAAACCCAAACATAAACAAAAATAAAATAAAAATAAAACCTAAAAATAAACCTAAAATAAAATCATATAACCTAAACCAAAAACTAAAATAAAATAAAAACCTAAACCTAAACCTAAAGATAAAAAATAAAACCTATACTAAAAAAAATAAAATAAAAATAAAACTAAATAAAAAAAATAATCCTAATCCTAAACCTAAACCTAAATAATAAATTAAAATAAAAAACCTAAACTAAAATAAATAAACCTAAAATAAAAAACTAAAAAAATAAAAATAAAAATAAAGCTAAATAAAAATAAAAAATAAACTAAAATAAGTACAAAATAAACTAAGTAAACTTAAACTTACCAGTTTACTTATTTAATAAAATAAAGAAATTAAATTTTTTTTTAAAAAAACCTAACCCTACACCCTAAACCCTGAACTTTAAACCTACAACCCTAAACCATAAACCCTAAACCCTAAACCTTAAAACCCTAAACCCTAAACTCAAAACACTAAAGCCTACACCGTAAACCCTAAACCCTAAATCCCAAAACCATAATCCCTAAACCGTAAACCCTAAACCCTAAAATGTACATCCCTAATCCCTAAACCCAAAACCTAAACCCTAAACCCTAAAACCTAAAAACCTAAAACCTAAAAACCTAAACCTAAACTAAATAAAACCTAAAAATAAAATAAATAAAAAAACTTAAACCAAAATAAATTAAAAAAATGAAATAAAATAAAAACCTAAACTAAAACCTAAACCTAAACCTAAACCTAAATGTAAAAAAAAATAAAAAATAAAAAATAAAAAACCTAAACTAAACTAAAAAAATAATATAAACTTAAAAATAAAAAATCTAAATAAAATAAAAACTAAATGTCAAATAAAAATAAAATAAACCTAAAATAAAATAAAATAAAAACTAAATAAAAACCTAAACAAAAAATATACCTAAAAATAAAACCTAAAATTAAATAAAAAATAAAACCTAAACCTTAAACTAAAAAAAACTTGAACTTAAAATAAACAAAATAAAATATACCTAAACCTAAACTAAAATAAACTAAAATAAAATAAATAAAACCTAAACATAAACCTAAACATTAAACTAAATAAAATAAAATAAACTAAAATGAAACCTAAACCTAAACTAAAAAGTAAAACCTAAAAAAAAACCTAAAATAAAAACCTAAAACCTAAACCTAAAAAAATAAAATAAAAACCTAAACCTAAACCTAAAATAAAATAAACTTAAACCTAAATAAAAATAAAAAAACTAAACTAAAAAGTAAGCATAAACCTAAACCTAAACCTAAAAAATAATCTAAAATAAAAAACCTAAACTAAAATAAATAAACAAAAAAATAAATTAACTAAACTAAATAAAAAAAATAAACCTAAATAAAAATAAAAAATAAAATAAAATAAAATAAATAAAAAATAGACAAAATAAACTAAATAAACCTAAACCTACTAGTTTACTTAATTTTTTTAAAAAACCCTAAACCCTAAACCCTAAATCCTAAATCCTAAACCTAAAAACCTAGACCATAAAAATAACCCTTATCCCTAAACCCTAAAACCCTAATCTCTAAAGCGTAAACCCTAAACTCTAAAACGTACAACCCTAATCTATAAACCCTAAACCTCGAATTCTAAACCATAAACCCTAAACCCTAAAACCTAAAAACCTAAAACCCTTAAAACCTAAACCTAAACAAAATAAAACCTAAAAAATAAAATAAATAAGAAAACATAAACCTAAATAAATTTAAAAAATAAAATAAAATAAATACCTAAACCTAAACCTAAATCTAAAAATAAAATAAAATAAAATAAAAAAAACCTAATCTAAACTAAAAAAATAAAATAAACCTAAAAATAAAAAATCTAAATAAAATAAAAACTAAACATCAAATAAAAATAAAATAAACCTAAAATAAAATAAAATAAAAAATAAATAAAAACCTAAACGAAAAAAATAAACATAAGAACAAAACCTAAAATTAAATAAAAAATAAAACCTAAACCTTAAACTAAAGAAAACCTGAACCTAAAATAAACAAAATAAAATATACCTAAACCTAAACTAAAATAAAAAAAATAAAATAAAGAAAACCTAAAGCTAAACCTAAACACTAAACTAAATAAAATAAAATAAACTAAAATGAAACCTAAACTTAAATTAAAAAATAAAACCTAAAATAAAACCTAAAATAAAATCTTAAAATCTAAACCTAAACCTAAAAATAAAAATAAAACCTAAAACTAAAAAATAAAATAAAAATAAAACTAAACTAAAAAATAAGCATAAACCTAAAGCTAAACCTAAAAAATAAACTAAAATAAAAAACCTAAACTAAAATAAATAAACCTAAAATGAATTAACTAAACTAAATAAAAATAAAAAATTAAACCTAAATAAAAATAAAAAATAAAATAAACTAAAATAAATAAAAAATAGACAAAATAAACTAAATAAACCTAAATCTACTAGTTTACTTAATTTTAAAAAAATCCCAAACCCTAAACCCTAAACCTTAAATCCTAAACCCTAAACCCTAGACCATAAAACTAAACCCTAAACCCTAAAAAACCCTAAACCCTAAACCCTAAACCCTTAACCCTAAAACCCTAAACCCTAAACCTTAAAAGCATAAACCCTAAAATCCTAAACCCTAAACCTTAAACCCTAACCCTAAACCACAAACCCTAAACCTAAACCTAAAGTAACTAAATAAATTAAAAAATAAACTAAAATTTCTAAACCCTAAACTAACCCTACACCTTAAGAATGGGCATAACCTTGATGAAAGGAACATCATCGTCAACTAGGCTCAATTTAGATCTAGAAGGAGGTGTAGCGGCAGAATTATCGTAGTGGGGTGGATCTGAGGTGTTGGTGGATATGAATGTGATGGTCAGAGTACTGGCAGTAATGGAGGTAGGAGGAGTGATGTAGGTTACAGCCGTAGTGGTGGTCATGGGAGAGATCGGGGATATGATGGCAGATCCCGCTACTCAAGAGGCGGGGGTGGTCCTGATGGGAACTAAAGAAATTGAAGAATGGCCGATCCGATCTACTACTTTTGGAACTATATCTTTACTGTAGAGATGGTTCTAGTTATCTAGGGTTTTTGATTTATGCGTGCTCATTTTTTATCTGTCATTTCTTGTGTCTTAAAAAACTTAGTGTGTTACTTGGTTGATGAAATCAAAAAGAAAAAAAATGCTAAATTTGAATTTGTTCTCTATTAAAAAAAACCAAAAGCCTAAATTCTAAACTAAAAGCTGAACCCCTAAACCCTAAACCCTAAACCCTAAAACTTAAACCTAAACCCTAAATATTAAACCCTAAACCCTAAACCCTAAAACCCTAAACCCTAAACCCTAAACCTTAAAACCCTAAGCCCTAAAACTTAAACCCTAAACCCTAAACCCTAAACTCTAAACCCTAAACTCTAAACCCTAAACCCCAAACCCCAACTAACCTTAAACCCTAAACCCTAAATCCTAAATTCTAAAAAGCGTAAAACTTAAACTAAACTAAATAAAACCTAAAAATAAAAGAAATTAGAAAGCCTAAACCAAAATATAATAAAATAAATATAATATAATAAAAACCTAAACTAAAACCTAAACCTAAGCCTAAAAAGAAAGTAAAATTACAAATAAAAACCTAAATTAAAGTAAAAAATAAAAAACATAAATAAAATAAAAACAAAACCTAAAATAAAATAAAATAATCCTAAAATAAATAAAAACTAAATAAAAACCTAAACCTAAAAAATAAACCTAAAAATAAAACTTAAAAATAAATTAAAAATAAAACTTAAATCCTAAACTAAAAAAACATATACCTAAAATAAAAATGAAATAAACCTAAACTTAAAATATATTAACTTAACTAAAATAAATAAAACTTAAACTAAAACCTAAAATAAGCTAAACCTAAACCTAAACTTAAACCCTCGATAAATAAAATAAACTAAAAATAAACCTAAACTAAAAGAATAAAACCTAAAAATAAACCAAAAACCTAACCTAAAAAAATAAAATAAAAACCCAAACCTAAACCAAAAATAAGAAATAAAACCTAAACCTAAAAAATAAATTTAAAAAAAACTAAACTAAAAAATAGACTTAAACCTAAACCTAAAAAATAAACTAAAATAAAAACCTAAATTAAAATAAATAAACAACACTAAATAAAATTAAAAATAAACGTAAATAAAATAAAAAATAAACCAAACTAAAATAAAAAAATAAACTAAATAAACATAAACCTACAAGTCTACTTAATTTTAAAAAATAAAAATAAAAATAACCCTAATACAACCCTAAACCCTAAACCCAAAAACCTTAAAACCCTAAACCCTAAACCTAAACCCTAAACCCTAAACCCTAAACCCTAAACCCTAAACCCTAAACCCTAAACCATAAACCCTAAACCCTAAAACCTACAACCCTAAACCCTAAACCCTAAACCCCAAACCTAAAAACCTAAAAACCTATACCTAAACTAAATAAAACCTAAAATTAAAAAAAATAAAAAAACAAACTTAAATAAAATAAAATAAAAACTAAAATTAGAACCTAAACCAAAACATAAACCTAAATGTAAACCAAAACCTAAACCTAACCATAAAAATAAAATAAGATAAAAAATAAAACTAAACTAAAATACAATAAATAAAAATCAAAACTAAACTAAAACATAAAATAACCTAAATAAAATAAAAATAAACATAAAATAAAAATAAAATAAAATAAAATAAAAACTAAATAAAAACCTAAACATAAAAACAAAACTTAACAATAAATAAAAAATAAAACCTAAACCCTTAACTAAAATAAAACCTGAACCTAAAATAAACCTAAACCTAAACTAAAATAAAATAAATAAAACCTAAACTAAAACCTAAAATAAACTAAACCTAAATTATAAACTAAATAAAATATAATAAACTAAAAATAAACCTAAACCTAAACTAAAAAATAAAACCTAAAAATAAACCTAAAATAAAAACCTAAAACCTAAAATAAAAAATAAAATAAAAACATAAATCTAAACCTAAAATAAAAAATAAAACCTAAACCTAAAAAATAAAGTAAAAATAAAAATAAATTAAAAATAAGCATAAACCTAAACCTAAACCTAAAAAATAAACTCAAATATAAACCTAATTAAAATAAATAAACCTAAAATAAATAAACTAAATTAAGCAAAATATAAAATAAACCTAAATAAAAGATTAAAATGAACTACAATAAATAAATAAAATAAACTAAATAAACCCTAAACCCTATATCGTAAATCCTAAACCCTATACCCTAAACCCTAAACCATAAATCCTAAACCCTAAACCCTAAACCATAAACCTTAAACCTACAACCCTAAACCCTAAACCCTAAACTCTAAACCCTAAACTGTAAAAAACCTTAAATTCTAAACCCTAAATAGTAAACCCTAAACCCTAAACCCTAAACCCTAAACCATAAACCCTAAAACCTACAACCCTATATCTTAAACCCTAACCCCTAAACTAACCCTAACCAATAAGAATGGGCAGAACCTTTATAGTAGGAACATCACTCAATTAGCTGCCTAGATCAAGGAAATGAAGGCGGAGAAGGAAGGTGGTTATCATAGTGGTGGTGGGGATCATTAGTGGATATCTGGTGTAGCAATGGTGGTTATGGAGGTGGGAGGAGCAATGGAGGGTATAGCCATGGTGGTGTCGAGGGTATGATGGCGGATCCCACTACTCAAGAAGAGGGAGTGGTTCTGATGGGAACTAGAGAAACTTAAGAACGGTCGATTATTAACTGTCATTATCTAGAGTTTTTGATTACCTCTAAGGGTGCTCATTTTTTATCTATGTCATCACTTCTATCTTAGAAAACTTGGAGTGCTACATGGTTGATAAAATCAAAAAGAAGAAATGTTGAATCTGAATTTGTTCTTTGTTAAAAAAAACCTTAAACCCTAAACCCTAAACTAAAACTTAAACCCTAATCCTAAAACCAAAACTCAAAACCCTAAACCCTAAACCCTAAATACCTTAAATCCTAAATCCTAAACCTTAAACCTAAACCTTAAACCTAAACTTAAACCTAACCCTAAACCCCAACCCAAAATGCAAAACCCAAAACCCTAAAACATAAACCCTAAACCCTAAAACCTACAATCCTAAACTCTAAACCTAAACCCTAAACCTAAACCATAAACCTAAACTAACCTAAACTATCCCTAAACTCTAAACCCTAAACCTTGAATAAAGATGTTATTAGAGTAGATCTAAAGAATGACCTAATCCTTACATAGTTATGGTAGCTAAAGAAAATATCTTGAAGAGACTTTCCTTGACTATTAGAGATTTGAATACCCTAAATCATATTATAATACCATATATTATAGTAATGTAGCATCACATATTTGAGCATGTAGTAATGGGTTTTGGATGTTATAAGATGTTTTGAAATGTTTTAGTGTATTATGGTATTGTGCCTTATAGTCTATATTAATATAAATCATAAAAATATTGATTTAATAAATCAAATGATGAAATTTGTTAAACTTGAAGTGGGAATTTAGTTGTAGTACCAAATGTGTGCTATGACACTTATAGTTTAAAAACTAAGATTCTATGTTCAAAATAAATATTATATGTTGTAGCATAGTATATCATCATATATATTAATATATAGTTCTACTCATTTCAATATATTTTAGTATTTTACAATCATGTAGTCGAGCCTACACTAGAATTATTTATAAAAAAGTTGATTTAGAATTTAAAATGGTAGAATTTGTCCAAATTCATAATAGGTAGAGCATGGCATCATAATATATTATTTTAATTTAAAATATGTAAGTTATATGACTAAAATATATAGTTTTTTATTTTTTAGATTAATGTTATGATTTGTTATCTTAAGCAATCCCTTATGTTGTGATATGCAATATAATTTAATATAATATGTTATAATGTATTATAATATTGGATGCCATAACATAGTGTAGCAACATGAATTATAGCATACTATTGTGTATTACTACTTATTGTTTAGCATATTTTATTTTTTGTTATAGTATGATGTAGTAGAGTTTGTACCGGTATAATTCATAAAAATACTAATTTATAGGATGATGATAGGATTTGGCAAAATTTAATGTAAGCTTTAGGGAACATCATTGGGGTGCTATGGTGTGTCATTTAATCGAAAGAATGGAATTTTGCATCCAAAATAAATGTTCCTTTTTCAACTAAATTTTATAAATTTTTTGCTTAAAGTGATTCATTTTAAGGTCTAATGTAAGATAATGTAAAGGTTCGGATGGAATAATTTAGACAAATTCATGGCATAGAACAAGAAGCAACACCAAAATTATGCTATTTTTGTACCATTTCTAATAGAAAAATAAAAATTTTACATCCAAAATGAACATTATTTATATTTTGAGAAAATTTTGTTTTTTGTTCCTTTTAAGTGATTTTAATGAGATGTAATGTTAGGCAATATATTATATTATAGCATATTATAATATAATATAGTTTACTAATTCACAATATAATATGTTTAGCATGATATTGTATATTTAGTTTGATCATCCACCATCATAAATCATAAAATGTTGATTACAATGTTAAGATGATGTAATTTAAATGAATACATTATTATGCTTTTGTTTGAAGTATTAAAGGTGTGCATAAGAGAAGAAATAAGATTTGATGAGAATTCCATGTCAAGGACATGGAGGGAGATCCGCTAGGGGATCACACATGCATTGGACACAACATGAGAGGGGTCTATGTCCAGGGCATAGAAGAAGAAAATTTTCTGGGGGTAAGGTTTGAATTTGATTTGATTTATGGAAAAAAGATCTACTGGGGATAAGAATCTATAATTCACCAAGGATTAAGACTGAATCAACTTTAATTTATTTTGTTTTAATTGATGTGGAGGCATATCTATTAGAGAGACATGCTCAAGTCAGCTGGGGATCGGGTATATGAACATTCCACTGGTGCAGTTGCTATCTGGGGATTGGGATTTGAGTTTGATTTCATAGATTTGTTGGGACATGTATCCGAAAAGAGTTTGGCATTTCTTGATTTAGACTCTACAAGGGAGTTGGTTCAATTTAGCTCCACTGGGGAAGTTGGTTTTGAATTTGATTTGTTTGCATGACTTATTTATATATGATTTGGGGCTCCATTGGAAAAAAGAGTGTGATTTAACCCCACTGGGGAAAATTAGAATGTATTTAACTTAATTTGAGTTAGTGTATGGACCCTATAGGTGTACGATGGATCCACTGAGAAGGGGCTATATCAGCCTTGACCAACCTTAGGTAAATAAATCCAAAGGGATAGTCTACCAATGGCAGGGTAAATCTAGCTAACCTAAGGGGTTGCCTTTCGGTGTGCAATGACTGTGCTAAAAAGAAGGCACAACAGACTTACATCTTCTAAAGTAGGGAAGAACCGCTAGGGTGACCTGTTGGTAGCACAAAAAATTGAACTCAACTTAGGGGCCACTACTAAGAGAGTTTCGCAGGAGACTTATATCAACTATAGAGTAGTCAGGCGATTTCTATAGGGAGTTTTGCTGACATTATCCTAAAGATAGAATACCTTCTTGGGAAAAGGTACCACAAGGGGTGTCCTCCTAATCCATAAGTGAATATATATTTTGTTTATATGTTTTCATGGACCTTGTTGGTGTGCGAGGGACCACATTGAGAAGGGCCTATGTCAGTTTTGACCTATCTCAGATTTACTTGACCAAGGAAAAATCTATAAATCCACGAGACGGATTCTCCAACCATAGGTTGGTTGGAGAAAGTGAACTCAATTTGATAGTAACCCAGGTAGTGTCTAAATGGGGTCACAAAGCACGTGATCCAAATATAGTGCCACAGGAGAGGTGCTACTAGGGGTGTTATCCTGAGCCTTGGAAAAGAAAGCCTATAGGTGTACTGTGGCCAACTTAAGGAGAAAGCATAGCAAACTTAAATCCGCTATTAGTGGTGTATCCTAAGGTGTGAGAACCAACCAACCTAATGTGTATCCATCAGCATGAGTGGTGTATCCATCAGCATAGTGAGAACCAACAAACCTAAGGTACCGGTCGGTGTGCAACGATCAACCTTGAAATAAAGTGTGTAGGCTTACAACTTTCCATTTGGAACTGATCATCAGGATAGTCTGTCATTGGCGTGACATATATTATCTAACCTAGAGTGACTACTTAGTGGGGAGCCCCAAGGAAGGACTGGACCCAGACTTGAAGCAGTCAAGAGGAAAGAAGCATCTAGGGGACTTATCCTAAACCTTAAATATACTCAACCTAGTTAGTGTACGAAGGATAATCTAAGAAGAAAGCATAGTAAACTCACATCCTCTTAAACGAATCTAACATGAGGAAGCTTACTAGCCACACAGTAAGGCCTACCAAACTAACAAGGCACTCGGCCAATGTGGAGTGTAAGGAAAAAAGGAAAGACTTACATCCTCCAAAGCAAGAAGACCACTAGAGTGACACACTAGCAGGGTAGCATGTCAGCCCAACCTAGAGCAACTATTGAGAGAGTGCCCTGGGGGCGTTATCTTAAGTTCGAGTAGCTCGAGACAAAAGATATGTGTTTGTTTTATATGTTTGTGAGCATTTTGTGTTCATGTTGTGTCGATGAAGGATAGGACATCGCTCAGGTTCTTTACACCAACCCTAAACACATCATGGAAGATTTGAAAACAGGAATACTTTCAACATGGAATAGATTAATTTCAAAATGGAATTTTCATTGATTATAATTATTTTCAAACATGATTTATAATATTTCTTTAAGTATAGCCCATTGATTGGAAGCATTAGGTGCTCTCCCTTATGATTAATAAGCTGAGAAGATCCTCCTTGGTAGGCCTTATCTATGGTAAAAGTGCCTTCCTAAGTTGGTTCAAACTTGCCTCCCATCTTACAACGGGCAATAATCAATCTCCTTAGAACTAAAATAAGGTCTCCTTCTCGAAAAGCTCTAAGATGGACCAACTTGTTATGAGCTTGAATCATTTTATCTTTGTACAACTTGAGGTTTTAGCATGCTCGTAGGCGTCTCTCCTCCAAACCTTCGAGCTCTAACTTGGACTCGCTCTATTATGATTTTGCTATTCTTAGTGATGGGAGTTGGACTTTTAATGGTAGAATGAATTCAGACCCATACACTAAGGAGAAAAGGAGCAGAATGAGTTGGAGTTCTAAATACAGTGCAGATGGCCGACAAAGGCTTCAACTAACTTCTCATGCCACTGTCACTTGTTGTTGTCGAGTGTCTTCTTTAGTATTTGGATTATAGTTTTGTTGAAGACTTCTGCTAAGCCATTTGCCCTCAAGTAGTTAATGGTAGAGTATCTCCAATCTATGTTGTATCTCCGGGCAAAGTTATTGGTCTTAGTGATCTTGAATGCAGTACCATTATCAAATATAATTCATCGAGGCACTCTAAACCTATATACGATATGATTCCTAAAATATTGGAGCCGAGTGACCTCTCTAAGGAATCACCTTCACCAATTGGAAAAGTAGTTAGTAGTAGCTAAGATGAATCGATGACCTTTGGAAGAAGGAGGATCAATCAGACCCACTATGATAGTACCCCAACACTCAAATGGACATGAGGCTAATTTAAGATGTAGAATGTTGGGTGGTTGGTGTAGGACCACACCATGTATTTGACATTGGTGGCCTCACCTAGCCGTAGCCATGCAATATTTGATCATCGACGGTCAGTAGTATCCTAGTCTCTTGATCTTGATTTCATCTTCAGACCAGATTGGTTGGATCCACATAATCCAAAGTGTACTTCGATCATGATCTTATGGACTTCATGATTGTCTAAACAACATAACCACTTATGATCGAAAGAACACTGATATAAGACACCATCCATAAGAGCATAGGAAAGTGCTCTCTGCTTCATTTGATGGGCTTGGGACTTCTCTTGAGGTAGTTTTTATTTATTTAGGTAATCCATGAATGGTTGCCTCTAATCTAACTCCTCATCCTTTTTGGCAATGAAAGCCTCCCCTTCAAGAGAGTACTTTTTGATGAGTTCAATATCAATAAGGAATAAAACTTGTCTATTTGGACCTTTATTGATAAGGACTAATCCTTCATACATGCCAACTCCTTGGCAAGCTTGGCTAAAGCATATGTTATGACGTTCTCTCCTTGAGGAATCTTATAAATGGTAACCTCTGGGATTTGGGCCAACAACTCCTTGGTATACTTGTGGTAGTGATGGAGCTTGGGCTTTATAACCTTATAAGACCCACTGATTTGGTTGATAATTAGCTAAGAATCCCCAAAGATGTTGATGTTCTGGATGCTTAGAGTAACAGATAACTCCAAACTTGTAATCAGAGCCCCATATTTGGCTTCATAGTTGGTGCAAGGATTGGACAGATGATATGAAAATCTTATCACATCACAGTCCAGAGTTAAGAGAACTATTCCTACCCTTGCCTTTCCTGGCATAGTAGATTGCAGTTTTTCTCTTTTTGAGAGGAAGCTGCCCCATCAAAGTACATCTCCCAGTGGTGAATGCTAGTATCCCCTAAGTTCATGATTTGTTCATCGGGGAGATCATCTCTAAGCAGAGAGTCAGCAATAAGTGGGTGCTTTGCTAAGAAATTTACTAGTGCTTTTCCTTTCACCACCTGAGGGTATGAAGGAAATGTCAAACTGAGAAGATCATGGACCGTCGTAACCTGTTAGATAACATCACTTATCATGAGATACTATAGGGATTGATCCTAGAGATTAAGTTCACCTTATGAGGAAGCTTGTAGTTGTAGCTTTTGGGATGCAAAGATTAAAGCTAGGCAATACTTCAATGGTTGGATAATTAGCCTGAGGATTAGGGATGGCTAAGTAGAGTGTGTTTTCCTTCCCTTTATCATTGGGGAAACAAAGAATCAAATGAGTCAGCCTAAAGTATGAGCGCTTGTTGGGATAGGGCTAGAACACATCATGGTAATGCTTGTTGTCTTCGAAGGTATGCTCACACTTGTCATCCCACTTGAACTTGGCATCCTTTTTGACAAGTGCTGAGAATGGATGACATATTCTTGATAGGTTAGATATAAATCTTCTTAGATACGCCAACCGCCTTTGAAATGATCTGAGTTGAGTTTAACTTTTAGGGGGTGGCATTTCTAATATCGCCTTAATCTTCTCCGAATCAATTTCGATTCCTTGGTGTCGTATAATAAATCCAAGGAATTTCCCTTAAGCCACTCCTAATGCACACTTCTGGGGGTTCATTTTATGATTAAATTGTCTTAACTGCTCAAAACTACTCTAACCTAAAGAGATTGTCTTCCTTTTCTATACTTTAACCACAAGATCATCAACATAGAATTGACTTGATGATGAATGAGTTCACAAAGATTCAAGTCTAAAATAAAATAAAACCTAAACTTAAACATAAATATAAACCTAAAATAAAATAAAATAAACTAATAAAATAAACTCAAATAAAATAAATAAAAATCAAAACTAAACTAAAAAATAAAATAAAATAAAAAAAACCTACATAAAATAAAAAAACTAAAAGTAAAATAAAATAAAATAAACCTAAAATAAACCTAAAATAAAACTAAATAAAAACTTCAACCTAAAAATAAATCTAAAATAAAACCTAAAATAAATATAAAGTTAAACCTAAACCCAAATTGAAAAAACCAAAACCTAAAATAAAAATAAAATAAAATAAAATAAATAAAAAAACAAAAAATAAACTAAATAAATAAAAAATAAACCTAAACCTAAATTAAATAATATAAAATAAACTAAAATAAACTTAAACCTAAACTAAAAAATAAAACCTAAACATAAACCTAAAAAAACTTAAAACTAAACCTAAAAAATAAATTAAAACCATAAACCATAAACTATAAACTAAACCCTAAACCTTAAACCCTAAACTAACTAAACCTAAACCCTAAACCCTAAACTAAATCTAAACTATAAACCATAAACCCACCAACCTAAAACCTAAACCCTAAACCCTAACCCTAAACCCCAAACCCTAAACCCTAAACCCTAAACCCTTATCCTAGACCCTAAACCTTAAATCCCAAACCTTAAACCTAATCCTAAAGTAACTAAATAATTTAAAAAATAAATCTAAACCTAAAACCTAGTAAACTTAAAACTAAACCTAAACACTTAGAATGGGTAGAACCTTGATGGCAGTAACATCAACGCCAACCACGCCTAGATCTGGAGTAAGGGAGGCGCTATCCCAATGGTGGTGGGTGAGGTGTTGTTGGATATGGAGTTGGTGGTTAGAGTAGTGGTGGTAATGGAGGGAGGAGAAGCAAGAGTGGTTACAGCCATGGTGGTGGTAGAGGGAGATATCGGGGATATGATTATAGCCATGGTGGTGGTAGAGGGAGATATCGGGGATATGATTTTGGATCCCGCTACTCGAGAGGCCGGAGCAGTTCTGATGGGAACTGGAGAAACTAAAGAACGGTTGATTCGATCTACTGCTTATGGAACTATGTCTTTACAGTAGAGACATTTCTAGTTATTTAGGGTCATTGATTTTCCATATGTGCGATCCTTTTTTGATCTATGTCATCGCTTGTGTCTTAGAAAATTTGGTGTGTTACTTGGTTTATGAAATCGAAAAGAAGAAATGTTGAATCAGAATTTGTTCTTTGTTAAAAGAAAAAAATTCCAAAACTTGAACCCTAGACATAAAACAAAATCATAAACCCTAAACCCTAAACCCTAAAACACTAAACCCTAAACCTAAATACCAAAAACCTAAACCCTAAAACCCTAAACCCTAAACCCTAAACCTTAAAACCTAAACCCTAAAACCTAAACCCTAAACCCTAAACACCCTAAACCTTAAAGCCCAAACCCTAAACACCTAAACCATAAACCCTAAACCCTAAAAAGCTAAAAAGTTAAACCTAAAAGAAATAAAACCTAAAAATAAAATAAATAAAAAACCTAAACCAAAATAAAATAAAAAAATTAAATTAAATTAAAACCTAAACCAAAACTTAAAAAAGAAAATAAAATAACAAATAAAAACTAAACTAAGATAAAATAAAGAAAAACCAAAACTAAAGTAAAAAAATAAAAAACCTAAATAAAATAAGACTAAAATAAAATAAAATAAAAACTAAATAAAAAATTAATCCTAAAAATAAAATCTAAAAATAAATAAAAAATAAAACTTAAACCCTAAACCTAAACCCTAACCTAAATAAAAATAAAATAGACATAAACCTAAACTAAAATAACTAAAAGCTAAACCTAAACCTAAAATAATATAAAACTAAACCTAAACCTAAACCCTAAATAAAATAAAATAAACTAAAAATAAACCTAAACCTAAACTAAAAAATAATAACTAAAAATAATTCTAAAATAAAAACCTACAACCTATTCTAAAAAAATAAAGTAAAAACCTAAAGCGAAACCTAAAAATAAAAAAATAAAACCTAAACCAAGAATATAAAATAAAAACAAAACTAAACTAAAAAATAAACCTAAACCTAAAAAATAAACTAAACTAAATAAAAAATTAAAATAAAACTAAATGTAAATAAATAAAATAAAATAAACTAAAATAAATAAAAAATAAACTAAATAAATCTAAACAAACTAGTTTACTTAATTTAAAAAAACAAAAAAAAATAAATAAATAAATAAATAACCTTAAACCCTATACCCTAAAGCCTAAACCCTAAAACTACAACACTAAACCCTAAACCCTAAACCCTAAATACTAAAACAGTAAACACTAATCCCTAAAACCCTAAACCCTAAACCCTAAACACTAAACCCTAAACCCTAAGCACTAAAACCTACAACCCTAAACTCTAAACCCTAAAACCTACAACCCTAAACCATAAACTCTAAACTCTAAACTCTAAAACCTAAACCTTAAATCCTAAACCCTAAACCTAAACCCTAAACCTAACCAACCTAACCTAAAACCTAAAAAAAACAAAAATAAAATAAAACAAAAAAATAAAATAAAAACTTAAACCTAAATAAAATAAAATAAAAAAACTAAAATCCTAAACTAACCTAAACCTAAACCTAAAATAAAATAAAATAAAAATAAAAAACACAACTAAAATAAAATAAATGAAAACCTAAACTAAAAAAAAATAAACCTAAAATAAAAAACCAAATAAAATAAAATTAAACATAAAATAAAATAAAATAAACCTAAAGTAAAATAAAATAAAAACTAAATAAAAATCTACATCTAAAAAAATAAACTTAAAAAAATAAAAAAAGTAAAACTTAAACCCTAAACTAAAAATAAAAACCTAAGCCTAAAATAAATAAAATAAAATAAATCTAAACATAAAAAAAATGAACTAAACTAAAATAAATAAAACCTAAACCTAAAATAAACTTAACATAAATCCTAAAATAAATAAAATAAAATATAATAAAAATAAAACAAAACCTAAACTAAAAAATAAAACTTAAAAATAAACCTAATATAAAAACCTAAAACTTAAACCTAAAAAAATAAAATAAAAACCTAAACCTAAAAAATAAAATTTAAACCTAAAAAATTAAATAAAAATAAAAATAAACTAAAAAATAAAAATAGAACTAAACCTATATGTAAAAAAATATAAACTAAAATAAATAAAAATAAAAAATAAACCTCAATAAAAATAAAACACAAAATAAACTAAAATAAATAAAATATAAGAATCTAAATAAACCTAAATAAAAAATAACCTAAACCTAAACTAAAATAAACTAAACATAAATAAAACTTAAACCTAAACTTAAAAAATAAAAACACATAAACCTCATCCAAAACTAAATAAAATAAAGTAAACTAAAAATAAATCTAAAAATAAACCTAATACAAAAACCTAAAACCTAAACCGAAAAATAAATAAACTAAAATAAATAAAAAAAAACTAAATAAACCTAAACCTATGAGTTTACTTAACTTTTAAAAAAATGTAAAATAAATAAAAAACCCTAATCTTAAATCATAACCTAAACCCTAAACCTAAACCCTAAACCCTAAACCATAAAACCTAAACCCTAAACCATAAACCATAAACTCTAAACCCTAAAACCCTAAACCCTGTACCCTAAACCCTAAAACCTACAACCCTAAACCCTAAACCCTAAACCCCAAACTATAAACACTAAACCCTAAACCCTAAACCCTAAAAACCTATACCTACACTAAATAAAACCTAAAAAAAACCTAAACCTTAAAAGAATAAAAAAATAAAATAAAATAAAAACCTAAACTAAAACCTAAACCTAAACCTAAACATAAACTAAAAATAAAATTAAAAAAAATAAAAAGTAAACTAAATTAAAATAAATAAAATCCTAAACTAAACTAAAAAATAAAATAAACCTAAAAATAAAAGACTGACATAAATAAAAACTAAACTTAAAATAAAAATAAAATAATTATAAAATAAAATAAAATAAAACTAAATAAAAATCTAAATGAAAAAAATAAACCTAAAATAAATAAAAATAAAACCTATACCCTAAACTAAAAAAACCTAAAATAAATAAAACAAAATAAACCTAAACCTAAACTAAAGTAAATCAAACCTAAACCTAAACCTAAAATAAACAAAACCTAAACCATAAACTAAATAAAATAAAATAAACTAAAAATAAGCCAGAGGTTACCGCCATGGTGGTGGCAAAGGGAGAGATATAAGATATGATGGTGGATCCTACTACATGAGAAGCTAGGGTGGTTCTGATGGGAACTGGAGAAACTGAAGAATGACCAATCTAATCTGCTACTTATGGAACTGACTTTACAATAGAGACGATTCTAATTTTCTAGTGTTTTTTATTTTCTCTATGTGTGCTCATTTTTTATCTATGTCATCACTTGTGTCTTAGAAAACATGGTGTGTAGTATGGTTGATAAAATTGAAGAGAAGAAATGCTGAATCTGAATTTATTTTCTATTAAAAAAACCAAAAACCCTAATCCCTAAACTAAAACATGAACCCTAGACCTAAAACCTAAACCCAAAACCCTAAACCCTAAACCTTAAATATCCTAAACCCTAAAGCATAAAACCTAAACCCTAAACCCTAAACCCTAAACCCTTAACTAACTCTAAACCCTAAACCCTAAAAAGCTAAAAGCCTAAATCTAAAATTAAAAAAAAAAAAATATAAACCAAATTAAAATAAAATAATAAAATAAAATAAAATAAAATCAAAAATTAAAATAAAATAATAAAATAAAATAAAATAAAATCAAAACTAAAACCTAAACTTAATGTAAAAACTAAAAAGAAAATAAAAAATTTAAGAACTAAACAAAAATAAATTAAATTAAAACCTAAATTAAGCTAAAAATAAAAACCTAAATAAAATAAAAATTAAACTTAAAATAAAAATAGATAAATCTAAAGAAAAACTGAATAAAAACCTAAACCTAAAAAATAAACCTAAAAATAAAATGTAAAAATAAATAAAAGATAAAACCTAAACCCTAAACTAAAAGTAAAAAAACCTAAACCTAAAATAAAAATAAAATAAACCTAAACCTAAACTAAAATAACTAATCTAAAATAATAAAAGCTAAACCTAAACCTAAAATAAACTAAACCTAAACCTAAACCTTAAATGAAATAAAATAAATTTAAAATAAACCTCAACCTAAACTAAAACATAAAACCTAAAAATAAACCTAAACTAAAAACCTAAAATTGAAACCAAGAAAAATAAAATAAAAACCTAAATCTAAACCTAAAAAGAAAAATTTAGCCAAAAAAATAAAATAAAATAAAACTAAACTGAAAAATAAACCCAAACCTAAACCTAAAAAATAAACTAAAGTAAAAAGCTTAAACTAAAATGAATAAACCTAAAATAAGTAAACTAAACTAAATAAAAGTAAAAATAAACTTAAATAAAAATAAAAAAACAAAATATGCTCAAATAAATAAAAAGTAAACTAAATAAACCTAAACCTATGAGTTTACTTAATTAAAAAATAGACCATAACACTAAACCCTAAACCATAAAACTGACCCTAAACCCTAAACCCTGAACCTTAAACCTACAACCCTAAACCATAAACTCTAAACCTTAAAACACTAAACCCTAAACCCTAAACTCTAAACACTTAATCCTAAAACCTACAACCCTAAACCTTAAACCCAAAACCCCAAACCCTAATCCCTACACCCCAAACCCTAAAAACCTAAAAACATTAACCTAAACAAAATAAAACTTAAAAATAAAATAAATAAAAAAACCTAAAACTAAATTAAAAAAAAAACTTAAACCTAAACATAAACGTAAAAATCAAATAAACCTAAAAATAAAACCCCTAAAGAAAATAAAAATAAACGAAATAAAATGAAATAAACCTAAAATATAATAAAAAAACTAAATAAACCTAAAAAATATAAACCTAAAAATAAAACCAATAAATAAATAAAAAATAAAACCTAAATCCTAAACTAAAAAAAAATCTAAACCTAAAATAAACAAAATAAAATAAACCTAAACCTAAACTAATATAAATTAAACTAAAATAAATAAAACCAAAACCTAAACCTAAAATAAACTTAACCTAAACCCTAAACTAAATGACATAAAATAAACTAAAAGTAAACCTAAACCTAAACTAAAAAATAAAACTTAAAAGTAAACATAAAATAAAAACCTAAAACCTAAATAAAAACCTATACCTAAACCAAAAAATAAAAAATAAAACCTAAACTTAAAAAATAAAATGAAAATAAACTAAAAAAAAACCATAAACCTAAATATAAACCTAAAAAAATAAACTAAAATAAAACCTAAACTAAAATAATAAACCTAAAATAAATAAAAACTAAATTAAAAAAAATAAAATAAAACTAAATAAAATAAAAAAATAAACCTAAAAAAATAAAAAAAAATAAAAAATAAACTAATAAAAAATAAACTAAATAAACCTAAACCTATTGATTTATTTAATTAAAACTAAACTAAACCCTAAACCCTAACTACCCTAAACCTAAACTAAACCTAAACCCTAAACCTAAACTAATAACTATAAACCTAAACCCTAAATAAACCTAAACCTAAAACCTAAATAAACCTAAACTATAATAAACCTAAAAACTATAAACCTAAACCTAAACCAAAATAATTTAAACATAACCTAAAAATAAAAACCTAAACCTCAAAACCCTAAACCCTAAAGCCTAAACATTAAACCTAAACCTTAAACCCTAACTAACCCTAAACCTTAAACCATAAACTAAACCCTAAACCTAAACCCAAAAAACCCTAAACCCTCAACCCTAAAACCTAAAAAACCTAAACAAAACTAAATAAAATAAAATAAAAACCTAAATAAATAAAATAAAAAATAAAATAAACATAAATCTAAAAAATAAATAAAATAAATTATAAAATAAATTATAATAAAATAAAAAACTAAATTAAATAAAATAAAAAAAAATAAAATAAATAAAATTAAAACTAAACATAAAAAAAATAATCCTAAAATAAATAAAACCTAAACCTAAAAAATAAACCTAAAAATAAAACCTAAAAAGAAATAAAAAAATAAAACCTAAACCCTAAACAAAAAAAAATACCTAAACCTAAAATAAAAACTAAATAAACAAAAATAAAATAAACCTAAAAAAAAAAACTAAACTAAAATAAATAAACCTAAACCTAAACCTATAAACTAAAAATATAAACTAAAAATAAACCTAAACCTAAACTAAACCTAAAATAAAATAAAATAAACATAAACCCAAAATAAAACCTAAACCTAAACCTAAAATAAACCTAAAATAAAAAAATAAAATAAAATAAAACTCAACTAAAAAATAAACCTAAACCTAAAACTAAAATAATAAACCTAAAATAAAATAAATAAACTTAAAATAAATAAACTAAACTAAATAAAAAACCTAAATAAAATTAAAAATAAAATTCTAAATAAATAAAAATAAACTAAATGAACTAAATAAATAAACCTAATTAATTAACCCTAATAAATTAAAAAACCTAAACTAAACCCTAAACTAAAATAACTTAAACCTAAACTAAACCCTAAACCTAAACCCCCCTAAACCCCCCTAAACCCTAAAACTAATCCTAAACCTAAACATACAACCCTAAACCCTAAACTATAAACCCTAATAAACCTTAAACACTAAACCCTAAACCATATCCTTAAATCATAACCTTAAACTAAACCTAAACCCTAAACTCTAAACTTTAAACCCTGAACCCTAAACCCTAAACCCTAAAACCCTTAACCCTAAACCCTAAATTAAACTCAAACCTACAACCTAAACCTAAACCCCAAACCATAAACACTAAATCCTAAACCTTAAATCCTAAACTAACCCTAAACCAAAAACTAACCCTAAATCATAAGAATAGATTGAAACTTGTAGGCAGGAACATCACCGTTAACTAGGCTTAATCTAGATCTAACAATGGAGGTGAAGGCCATGGTTACAAAGGGTGGTGGGGATCCGAGGTGGTGAGTAGTGGTTGTTATGGAGGGATGAGTGACTGAGGTTATAGCCATGGTGGTGGTGAACGGAGAGATCACGGATATGATGGTGGATCCCACTACTCAAGAGGCGGGGGTGGTTTTAATGGGAACTAGAGAAACTGAAGAATGGTCGATCCAATCTACTGCTTATGGAATTATCTTTTCAGTAGAGACGATTCTACTTATCTAAGGATTTTGATTTCCTCTATGGGTACTCATTTTTTGTCTATATCATCTTTTGTGTCTTAGAAAACTTGGGGTGCTACTTGGTTGATGAAATCGAGAAGAAGAAATGAATTTGTTCTCTATTAAAAAAATCCTTAAATCTTAAACCTAAAACCAAAACCCTAAATCCTAAACCTCAAACCCTAAACCCCAAACCATAAACCTTAAACTATAAACCCTAAAAGCTAAAAACTTAACCCTAAACTAAATAAAATTGAAAAATAAAATAAATAAAAAATATAAACAAAAATAAAATAAAAACATAAACTAAAACCTAAACCTAAACCTAAAAAGAAAATAAAATAAAAAATAAAAACTAAACTAAAATAAAAAAATAAAAACCTAAACTAAATTAAAAAATAAAAAACCTAAATAAAATAAAAACTAAACCTAAAATAATAATAAAATAATCCAAAAATAAAATAAAATAATAACTAAATAAAAACCTAAACCTAAATAATAAAACATAAAAATAAATAAAAAATTAAAACCTAAACTCTAAACTAAAAAAAGCCTAAACCTAAAATAAAAATAAAATAATTAAAATAAAATAAACCTAAACCTAAACTAAAATAAACTAAACTAAAATAAATAAAATCTTAACCTAAACCTAAATCTAAACATAAACAAAATAAAATAAAATAAATTAACAAAAAACTAAACCTAAACTAAAATATTAAACCTAAAAATAAACCTAAAATAAAAACCTAAACCAAAACCTAAAAAATAAAAAAATAAAACCTAAACCTAAACCAAAAAAAAAAATAAAATAAAAAATAAACCTAAATCAAAAATAAAATAAATAAAACTAAAATAAAAAAATAAACCTAAACCTAAAAAATAAAAAATAAAAAAACCTAAACTAAAAAAAAAAAAAAACCTAAAATAAATAAGCTAAAGTAAATCAAAATAAAAAATAAACCTAAATAAAAATATATAAAATATAAAATAAATAAACTCAAATAAACTAAAATAAATAAAAAATAAATAAAACCTAAACCTATGATTTACTTAATTTAAAATGAGAAACCCTAAACCCTAAATCCTAAGCCATAAACTTTAAACCCTAAACCCTAAAATTAACCTAAACACCAAACCCTAAACCTACAACCCTAAAACTACAACCTTAAACCTACAACCCTAAACCCTAAAACCCTAAACCCTAAACCCTAAACCCTAAACCCTAAACCCTAAACCCTAAACCTTAAAACCCTAAACCCTAAATCATAAACCCTTAACCTTAAACAATAAACCTTAAACCGCAAATCCTAAACTAACCCTAAACTAACCCTAAACCCAAAGAATGAGTAGAACCTTGATGGCAAGAACATCACCATCAACTAGGGTAAGTCTAGATCTGGTGGTGGAGGTGATGGTGGAGGCCGACTATGGTGGTGGGGATTTGGAGGTGCTGGGAGTGGAGGCTAGCAGGTGGTTATGGAGGTGGAGGAGCGACGGAGGCTACAACTGTGGTGGTGGCAGAGGGAGAGATCATGGATATGATGGATGATCCCTCTACTCGAGAGGCAGGGGTGGTTCTGATGGGAACTGGAGAAATTGAATAATGGTCGATCCGATCTGCTACTTATGGAACTGCCTTTATAGTAGAGATGATTTTACTTATCCAGGGTTTTGAATTTGCTCTATGGGTGCTAATTTTTTATCTATGTCATACCTTATGTCTTAGAAAACTTAGGGTCCTACTTGGTTGATGAAATCAAAAAGAAGAAATGTTGAATCTAAATTTTTTCTCTGTTAAACCCTAAAACCTAAACCCTAAACCAGAAAACCTTAAATTAAAACTTAAACTCTAAAGCTAAAACCAAAATCCTAAACCCTAAACCATAAACCCTAAACACTAAACCCAAAAATCTAAACCCTAAACCATAAACCTAAACCATAAATGCTAAAACTAAACCCTAAACCCTAAACCCTAAACCCTAAACCCCAAACTCTAAACCCTAAACCCTAAGCCATAAACTAACCTTAAACCCTAAACCCTAAACTAAGCACAAACCCTAAACTCTAATCCTAAACCTTAAACCCTAAACCCTAAACCATGAATAAAGATGTCATTAAGAGTAGATCTAAAGAATGACTTAATCCTAACATAGTAATGGTAGCTATAGAGAATGTCTTCAAGAGACTTTCCCTTGACTATTAAAGATTTGAATACCCTAAACCCTAACCCTAAATCATATTATAATACCATATATTATAGTGTAATAATGAATCATATATTCGAGCATGTAGTGATGTGTTTTTGGATTTTATAAGATATTTTGAAATGTTTTAGTATATTATGGTATTGTTCCCAAAAATCTATATTAATTTAAACCATAAAATATTGACTTAATAAATCAGATGATGAAATTTGTTAAATTTGAAGTGGGAATTATGTTGTAGTACCAAAGGTGTGCTATGCCACTTGTAGTCTAAAAAGTAAGATTTTATGTTCAAAATAAATATTATATGTTGTAGCATAGTATAGCATCATATATCATAATATATTGTTCTATGCATTTTAAATTCTTTTAATATTTTACAAACATGTAGTCGATCCTACACTAGCATTATTTATAAAAATGTTGATTTAAACTTTAAAATGGTAGAATTTGGCCAAAGTCATAATAGGCAGAGCATGGCATCATAATATATTATTTCAATATAAAATATGTAAGTGGTACGATTAAAATATAAATTTTTTTATTGTTTAGACTAATTTTATATTTTTTATCTTAAGTAATTCCTTGTGATGTGATATGCAATATAGTATAATATAATATGATATAGTGTATTATAACATAGGATGCCATAATATAATGTAGCATCATGCATTATAGCATACTATTATGTATTACTACTTGTTGTTTAGCATATTTTAGTTTGTTATAATATGATGTAGTAGAGTTTGTACTTATATAATTCATAAAAATATTGATTTATAGGCTAAGATGATCGGATATGGCAAACTTTAAGGTAATTTAAGGAACATCATTGGGGGTGTGCTATGGTGCGTCATTTAATCAAAAGAATGAAATTTTGGATCCAAAATAAATGTTCATTTTTCAACCAAATTTTATAAATTTTTTGCTTAAAGTGATTCATTTTAAGGTGTGGTGTAAGATAATATATTATATAAAATAATATTAAAGTATAATGTACATAACAATATAACTTCACATATATATGAATGTGGTGGTGTGTTATTAAATGTTATTGTACATTTTAGTATGTTTTACTTTTCTTATAATATATTGGGTCAAAACTCACATAATGTTAATTTGAAGGTTGAGATGCAAGAATTTGGCCAAATTCATGGTAGACACCAAAAAGAAACACCATAATTATGCTATTTTGTACCATTTATAATAGAAAAAAAAAATAAGTTTCCATCCAAAATGAACATTATTCATATTTTGAGAAAATTTTGTTATTTGTTCTTTTTAAGTGATTCTAATGAGGTGTAATGTTAGACAATATGTTATATTATAGCAAATTATAATATAGCATCATATATTATAATATAATATAGTGTGTTAATTCACACTATAATATGTTTAGCACGATATTGTATAGTTAGTTTGAGCTGCACCATCATAAATCATAAAATGTTGATTACAATATTAACATTATGTAATTTGAACAAATACATTGTAAGGCTTTTGGTTGAAGTATTAAAGGTGTACATAAGAGAAGAAATAAAATTTAATGAGAATTCAATTTCAAGGACTTGGAGGGAGATCTGCTAGGGGATCACACATGTAATAGACATGGCATGTGAGCGGTCTTTGTCGAGGGCATTGAAGAAGAAAATCTTTTGGGGATAAGGTTTGAATTTGATTTGATTATATGATTTTTGTCTGTTGGAGATAAGGATTATAATCCATCGAGGATTAAGAACTAATCAACTTTAGTTTATTTTGTTTTAATTAATCTGGAGGCAAACTTGACCTATTTAATGAGGTGAATGTGGGACTTATGTCAACTCAAAAGTAATTAATTTTATCTTAAATTTCATGTGATTTGATATGGTTTGTTTAGTTTAGTTTGATTTCAAATTAAGGGCAGGGATGTGAGCTCTCAAATTTGATAGATTTAATTTATGGAACTTGTAGGTGTATGGACCCACCGAGATGGGGTTATATCGACTTATCCTATCTCGATTTGCAAATCCAAATGTGATAGTCTATGTTAGGGGGTAGAGCTAGCCAACCTAAGGGATTTCCTTTCTGTGTGCAACGGTTGTGCTAGGAAGACGGTGTAGCAGACTTGCATCTTCTAAAGCAGGTAATAACCACTCGGGTGACCTATTGGTAGAACAATAATTTAAACCTGACTTAGGGGGACTACTGAGTGAATGATGCTGGGGACTTATATCAACTCAAAATTAGTCAGGAAATTCCTATAGGGAGTTTTGTTGACACTACCCTAAAGATAGATACCGCTTGAGATAAGGTACCACTATAATATATATATATATATATATATATATATAATAGATATATATATATATAAGGTTGCTATATATTATATGTTTGCATGGACAATGTTGGTGTACGAGGGAACACACTAAGAAAGGGCTATGTCCGCCTTGACCTATCTCAAATTTACTAAACCAAGGGAGAATCTACACATTCTCAAGATGGATTCTCCAACCACATAGGTTATTACTAGGAAAGGGAAACTATCCAATCCGATAGTAACCCAGGTAGTGTCTAAATGGGGTTGCAAAGGGCCTGATTAAAATATAATTCCCAAAGGGGAGGTGCTGCTAGGGGCATTATCCAGAGCCCTAGAAAAGAAAGCTAATAGGTGTACACTGGCCAACTCAATGAGAAAGCATAGTAGACTTACATCTACCATGAGTGGTGTATCCTAAGGTTCGAGAACTAACCAACCTAAGGTGTATCCAACCTAAGGTGCCCATCGGTGTACAATGATCAATCTAGAAAGAAAGAGTATAGGCTTACAACTTTTTAAGCGAAATTGATCATCAAGGTAGTTTATCATAAAGAAGCCATATGTTATCTAACCTAGAGCGACTACTAAGATGGGAGCCCCGAGGAAGGATTTGACCCAAACTTAAAGCAGTTAGGAGGGAAGGAGCCACTAGGGGACTTATCCTAAATCTCAAATGTACTCAACCCAGTCAGTGTATGAAGGCTAATCGAAGAAGAAAGCATAGCAGACTCACATCCTCTTAAACAAAGAAAACATGAGGTAGCTTACCAATCATGCAGTAAGGCCTACCAAAATAATAATGTGCTTGTTGATGTGTAGTGGCCAAGAATGGAAGGAAAGCATAGCTGACTTACATCCTCCAAAGCAAGAAGACTTTTGGGGTGACACAGTGTGGTAGCATGTCACCGACCTAGAGCCATCGAATGAGTGCCACTGGGGATGTTATCTCAACTCAGAGTAGCCCAAGACAAAAGATATGTCTTTATTTTATAGGTTTGTGTGTAGTTTTTATTTGTGTTATGTCGATGAGGGATAGTATTCCACTCAAATTCCTTACACCTACACTAAAGAGATTGTGGCAGATTCACAAACAAGAATACTTTCAACATGGAAGAGATTTAATTTGAAATGGAATTTTCATTGATGATAATTATTTTCAAACATGATTTATAATATTTTCTTAAGTAGAGCCCATTGATTGGAAGAATTTGGCATTCTCATTTTTGATTAATAAGCTGATAAGATCCTCCTTGGAAGGCCTTCTCTATGGCAAAAGGGCCTTCCCAAGTAGGTTTAAACTTACCTCCCATCTTACAACGGGCACATTCTCTTTGGAACTAAAATAAGCTCTGACTTGAAAAGATCTAGGATGAACCAACTTGTTAGGAGGTTGAATCATTTTAGCTTTGTTCAACTCAAGTTTTTGGCATGCCCACAGGCATCTCTCCTACAAACCTTCAAGCTATTCTTACCGTAGCTTGGCATTATGCTCTATTGTGATCTTGCTACCCGCAACTATCCTTAGTGATGGGAGTTGAACTTTTAATGGTAGAATGGCTTTGGGCCCATACACTAAGGATAAAGGAGTAGACTGAGTTGGAGTTCTATATATGGTGCGGTAGGCCCATAAGGCTTCAACTAACTGCTCATGCCACTATCACTTGTTATTATCGAGTATCTTTTTTAGTATTTAGATGAGTGTTTTGTTGAAGGCTTCAGCTAAGTAGTTTTCCCTCGAGTAGTTGATGGTAGAATATCTCTAATTTATGTTATCTCTGAGAAAATGTGTTGATCTCAATGCTCTTGAATGCAATACCATTATGAGATATAATTTGTCGAGGCAATCCGAACCTATATATGATATGGTTCCTAAAAAACTAAAGCACATGCTGAGTTGTCACCTCTCTGAGCAAAATTTCCTTCGCCCATTTTGAAAAAGTCAGTAGTAGCTAAGATGAACTGATGATCTTTAGAAGAAGGAGGATGTAGAATGTTGGGTGGTTGGTGTAGGACCACACTATGTATTTGACATTGGTGGCCTTGCCTAGCTGTATCCATGTAATCTTTGATCATCGATGGCCAGTAGTATCCTAGTCTCTTGATCTTGGTTTTCATCTTCGGATAGGATTGGTTGGCTCCACATAATTCTGAGTGTACCTTGGTCATGATCTTACTGGCTTCATGCTTGTCTAAATAATGTAACCACATATGATTGAAAGACCACTGGTATAAGACACCAGCCATAAGAATGTAGGAAAGTGCTCTCTGCTTCATTTGATGGGCTTGGGACTTCTCTTGAGGTAGTTTTCCTTTATTTAGGTAATCCATGAATGGTTGCCTGTAATCTAACTCCTCATCCTTCTTTAAAATGACAACCTCTCCTTTAAGAGAGTACTTTTTGATGAGTTCAATATCAACAAAAGATAAGACTTCTCTATTTTATACCTTTATTATATATACTCATACTCCAGACATGTCAATTCCTTGGCAAGCTTTGCTAAAGTATATGCTATGACATTCTCTCCACGAGGAATCTTATAAATGGAAACCTCTAGGATTTGGGCCAACAACTCCATGGTGTACTTATGGTAGTGATGGAGCTTGGGCTTTATAACCTTATAGGACCCAACGATTTGGTTGATAATTAGTTGAGAATCCCCAAAGATATTAATGTTTTGTATGCTTAAAGTAACAGATAACTCCAAAATGACAATCAGAGCCTCATATTCTGATACGTTGTAAATGCAAGGATTGGATAAATGATATAAGAATCTCATCACATTGTGGACTGGAGTTAAGTGAACTATTCTTACCCCTACCTTTCCTAGAATAGTAGATTCTGGTTCTTCTCCTCTTTGGGAGGAAGCCACACCATCAAAGTACATCTCCTAGTGGTGAATGCTAGTATTCCCTAAGTTCATGATTTGTTCATCGGGGAGATCATCACCAAAAAAGCAAGAAGTGGGTGTGTTGCTAAGAAAATGCTAGTGCTTGTCCTTTACCGCATGGGTAGGAAGGTAATGTAAAATTGAGAGGATCATGGACCGCGTAACCGTCAATACCATTGGTCGTATCATGAGATACTATAGTGGAATGATCCTAGACATTAAGTTAACCCTATCCGGAAGCATGTAGTGCTGTAGCTTTTGGGATGCAAAGATTAAAGCTAGGCAATGCTTCTCAATGGGTGGATAATTAGCCTCAGCAGGGATTAGATGACGGCTGATGTAGTACAGTGTATTTTCCTTCACTTTGTCATTTTCTTAGGCCAAAAAAGCACCAAGGAAGTCATCTAATGCAGCAGAGGCGAGGTGCTTTCCCAGATAGGGCTTCTAGAACTGATGGTGTCATCACATAATGCTTGATGTCTTGAAGGTATGCTCACACTTGTCATCCCACTTGAACTTGGCATCCTTTTACTAGTGTTGAGAATGGCTGACATCTTCCCAATAGGTTAGATATAAAGCATCTTTGATACGCCAACCGCCCTTAGAATGATTTGAGTTGAGTTAAGCCTTTAGGGGGTGGCATTTCTAATATCGCCCTGATCTTCTCCGGATTGATTTCAATTCCCTGATTTCGGACAACAAACCCAAGGAATTTCCTTAAAGCTACTCCGAATGCACACTTTAGGGGTTCATTTTGAGGATAAATTATCTTAACTATTCGAAAACTACTCTCAAGTCAAAGAGATGGTCTTCCTTTTCTCTACTTTCGAACACGAGATCACCAACATATCACTCAACTTGATGATGAATGAGTTCATCGAAGATTCGAGTCTAAAATAAAATAAAAACCTAAACTAAAACCTAAACTTGAGCATAAAAAGAAAATAAAATAAACTAATTAAAGTAAACTAAAATAAAATAAATAAAAACCCAAACTAAAAAGTAAACTAAACCTAAGTAAAAAACCTAAATAAAATAAAACTAAATGTAAAATAAAGACAAAATAAACCTACAATAAACCTAAAATAAAATAAAAATAAAAACTAAATAAAAAGCTAAACCTAAAAAATAAACCTAAAAATAAATAAAAATAAAACTTAAACCCTAAACTAAAAAAAAGTAGACCTAAAATAAAAATAAATTAAATAAAATAAAGTAAACTTACACCTAAACTAAAATAAATACAACCTAAACCTTAACCTAACTTAAATAAAATAAAATAAACTAAAAATAAACCTAAACATAAACTAAAAAATAAAACCTAAAAATAAACCTAAAATAAAAGTCTAAAACCTAAACTTAAAAAAATAAAATAAAAACCTAGATCTAAACCTAAAAATAAATAATAAAACCTAAACCTAAAAAATTAAATAAAAATAAAACTCGACTAAAAAATAAACCTAAACCTAAAAAATCTAAAATAAACCAAAAAATAAAAACCTAAGCTAAAATAAATAAACTTAAAAATAAATAAACTAACTAAATAAAAATAAAAATTAACCAAAATAAAAATAAAAAATAAAATAAATTAAAATAAATAAAAAATTAAACTAAATAAACCTAAACCTAATGGTTTACTTAATTTTTTTTAAAAAATAAACCCTAAACCCTAAACCCTAAATCTTAAACCGACAACCCTAAACCCTAAACCTTAAAAAACCCTTAAACCTAAACCCTAAATAACCCTAAACCTAAACCTAAACCTAAACCCTAAAAAACCCTTAAACCTAAACCTTAAACTAAACTAAATAAATAAATAACCTAAACTATTTTTATTTAATTAAAAATAAACTCTAAACCCTAAATCCCAAATCCTAAACCCTAAACCCTAAACCTTAAAACTAACCCTAAATCCTAAACCTATAACCCTAAACTAACCTAAACTTAAACCTAAACCCTAACCTAAAACCCTAAACCTATACCTAACATAAACCCTAAGCCCTAAACCCTAAACACTAAACCCTAAACACTAAACCCTAGAAACTTAAAAACTTAAACCTAAACGAAATAATACCTAAAAATAAAATAAATAAAAAAAACCTAAACTTAGATAAATTAAAAAATAAAATAAAATAAAAATCTAAACTAAAACCTAATCCAAAACCTAAACCTAAACCTCAACCTAAAATATAAATAAAATAAAAATAAAAAACTAAACTAAACTAAAATAAATAAAAATCTAAACTAAACTAAAAAAATAAATAAACCTAAAAATAAAAATCCTAAATAAAATAAAATCTAAACCTAAAATAAAAATGAATAAACCTAAAATAAAATAAAATAAAAACTAAGTAAAGATCTAAACTTAAAAAATAAACTAAAAAAAAAAAAAACTAAAACCAAAATCATAAACTAAAAAAAAAACTAAACCTAAAATAAACAAAATAAAATAAACCTAAACTAAAATAAATAAAACCTACGACTAAACCTGAAATAAATTAAACCTAAACCCTAAATTAAATAAATTAAAAAAAACTAAAAATAAAATTAAACTTAAACTAAAAAATAAAACCTAAAAGTAAACTTAAACTAAAAATACAAAACCTAAAACTAAAAAAATAAAATAAAAACCTAAACCTAAACCTAAAAATAAAAAATAAATAAAATTAAAACTTAGTTAAAAAAATAAACATAAACCTAAACATAAACTTAAAAAATAAACTAAAATACAAAACCTAAAATAAAATAAATAAACCTAAAATAAAAACTAAATAAAACTAAAAAGTAAACATAAATAAAAATTTAAAAATAAAATAAATAAAAAATAAATTAAACACACTAAATAAATCTAAACCTTCTAGTTTACTTCATTTTTTTTAAAAAGAAAAGCCCTAAACCATAAACCTAAATCTTAAAGCCTAAATACTAAACCTTAAACCCTAATCCCTAAACCCTAAAACTAATCGTAAACCTATAACCCCAAACTCTAAACCCTTAAAAACCATAAACCGTAAACCATAAACCCTTAACCCTAAACCCTATACCCTAAACCCTAAACCCTGAAAACCGTAATCCCTAAATCCTAAAAAACCCTAAGCCCTAAACCTTAAACCCTAAACACTAAACCCTAAAAACCTAAAAACCTAAACCTAAACTAAATAATACCTAAAATAAAATAAATAAATAAAACCTAAATTAGACTAAAAAAATAAAATAAAGCTAAAAATAAAAATCCTAAATAAAATAAAAAAGTAAATGTAAAATAAAAATTAATAGGCCTAAAATAAAATAAAATAAAAACTAAATGAAGACTTAAACCTAAAAATAAATAAAAAATTAAACCTAAAATAAAAAAATAAAATAAACTTGAATATAAGCCAAAATAAATAAAACCTACATCTAAACCTAAAATAAACAAAACCTAAACCCAAAATAAAATAAAATAAATTAAATATAACCCTAAACCTAAACTAAAAAATAAAACTTAAAAATAAACCTAAAATAAAAACTTAAAACATAAACATAAAAAAAAAATAAAAATAAAATCTAAACCTAAGAAATAAAAAATAAAATGAAAATAAAACTAAATAAAAATAAACATAAACATAAACTAAACCTAAAAAATTAACTAAAATAAAACACCTATAAATAAACCAAACCAAATAAAATAAAAATAAAATAAACTAAAATAAATAAAATAAACAAAATAAACTAAATAAACCTAAACCTATTAGTTTAATTTTAAAAAAAAAACCTAAACCTCAAATAAACCCTAAACTAACTAAAAAACCTTAAACCTAAAACCCTAAACTAAAATAAACCTAAACCTTAAACCTAATCCCTAAATAAACCCTAAACCCAAACTATAACTAAACCTTAAACCTAAAACCCTAAATCCTAAACCTAAACCCTAAATTAAACTTAAACCTAATCCCTAAACTTACAACTTAAACTAAATCAACCTAAACCCTAAACACCTTAAACCTAAACTTAAACTAAACTTAACCTAAACCTTAAACTCCTAACTCCTAACTCTAAACTCAACTTAAACCTTAAACTCTAAACCCTAAACCTTAAACTCCTAAACCTAAACTCCTAAACCTTAAACCAAAGTTTGTCCTAAACCCTTAAACTAAACTTAAATTAAAACCCTAAACTAAAGAAACCTAACCCTAAACCTAAACCCTAACCTTAAACCTAAAGAACCTAAACCCTAAAAGTTTAAACCCTAAAGCTAAACACTAAACCCTAAACCTAAGCTAAACCCTAACCCTAAACCCTAAACCATAAACATCTAAACCTAAAATCCTAAACCTAAACCATAAACCTAAAACATATACTTAAACTAAATAAACCTAAAATAAAATAAATAAATAAACATAAACCAAAATAAAATAATAAAAACTTAAAAAACCTAAACCTATATAAAATAAAATAAATTAAAAAAAAAAAATTAACTAAAATAAAATAAATAAAAACCTAAACTAAACTAAAAAATAATATAAATCTAAGAATAAAAAACCTAAATAAAATAAAAACTAAATACAAATCTAAACCTAAAATATAAAAGAAAAATAAATAAAAAAATAAAACCTAAACCCTAAACTAAAAAAAAAAACCTAAAATAAATAAAATAAACTAAGATAAATAAAACCTAAACCTAAAGCTAAAATAAACTAAACCTATACCTAAACCTAAATAAAATAAAATAAAATAAACTAAAAATAAATATAAACTTAAACTAAAAAATAAAACCTAAAAATAAACATAAAATAAAGACCTATAACCTAAATGTAAAAAAATAAAATAAAAACCTAAACTTAAACCTACAAAATGAAAAATGAAACCTAAACCTAAAAAAGAAAATAAAAATAAAACTCAACTAAAAAATAAACTTAAAAAAGAAACTAAAATAAAATGCCTCTAAAATATGCAAACCTAAAATAAATAAACTAAATAAAAATAAAAAATAAACCTAAATAAAATTTAAAAATATAATAAACACAATAAATTCAGATAAATAAAAAATTTTAATTAAAACTTACTTACTTAAAATAAGAAAACCCTAAACCCTAAACCTCCAAACCCTAACCCTAATCCTCCCTAAAATCATAAACCCTAAAACCCAAAACCCAAAAAAAAAAAACCCAACCTAAACCCTAAAAACCTAATTTAAAACCTAACAAACCTAACCCTAAACCCTAAACCCTAAACAACCTAAACCTAAGAATAGTAACCTTGAACATCACCATTAATTAAGCTCAGTCTAGATCTACTGGTGGAGGGGATGGCTGGAGTTGGTGGATATGGAGTTGGTGGTCGAAGTAGTGCTAGTTATGAAGGCAGGAAGAAGGACGGAGGTTACAACCATGGTGGAGATAGAGGAAGAGATCGAGGATATGATGGCGGATCACGCTACTCGAGAGGTGGGGGTGGTTCAGATGAGAATTGGAGAAATTCAAGAATGGTCGATCCAATCTGGTGCTTATGGAACTGTGTCTTTATAGTAGAGATGGTTCTACTTATTTAAGGTTTTTGATTTGCTCGATCGGTACTCATTTTTAATCTATGTCATTCCTTGTGTCTTCAAAAAGTTGGGGTGCTACTTGGTTGATGAAATCAAAAGAAAAAATGTTGAATCTGAATTTGTTCACTTTAAACCCTAAAACCTAAACCCTAAACCCTAAACCCTAAAACCTAAACCCAAAAACCATAAACCATAAACCTTAAAACCTACAGCCCTAAACCCTAAACCCCAGATCATAAACCCCAAACCTTAAACTCTAAACTAACCCTAAACTAACACTAAACCCTACCCCTAAACCCTAAACCCTAAACCTTGAATAAAGATGTCATTAGGAGTAGATCTAAAGAATGACCTAATCCTAACATAGTTATGGTAGCTAAAGAAAATGTCTTCAAGAGACTTTCCCTTGACTTTTAGAGATTTGAATACCCTAAATCATAATCCTAAATCATATTATAATATCGTATATTATAGTATAATGCAACATCATATATTTGAGCATGTAGTGATGTGCTTTTGGATGTTATAAGATGTTTTGAAATGTTTTAGTATATTATGGTATTGTGCCCTGTAGTCTATATTAATATAAATCATAAAAATAATGATTTAAAAAATTAGATGATGAAATTTGTTAAATTTGAAGTGGGAATTAGGTTGTAGTACCAATGGTGTGCTATGCCACTTGTAGTATAAAAAAGTAAGATTTTATGTTCAAAATAAATATTATATGTTATAGCATAATATATCATCATATATCATAATATATTCTTCGATGCATTTTAAATTCTTTTAGTATTTTATAATCATGTAGTTCAAATTTACACTTGCATTATTTTAAAAAATGTTGATTTGACTTTAAAATGGTGAATTTGGCCAAATTCATAATAGTAGAGCATCATAATGTATATCTTAATTTAAAAAATGTGATATAATGAAAATATATAGTTTTTTATTATTTAGACTAATTTTATTATTTTTCTTAAGCAATCCTTGTGATGTGATATGCAATATAATATAATATGTTATAGTATATTATAATATAGATGTCATAATATAGTGTAGCATCATGCATTATAGCATACTATGTATTTACTTGTTGTTTAGCATATTTTAGTTTGTTATAGTATGATGTAGTAGAGTTTGTATCAATATAACTCATAAAAATACTAATTTATAGGTGGAGATGATGGGATTTGGCCAAATTTAAGGTAAACTTTAGGGAAAATCATTGGGGGTATGCTATGGTGTCTCATTTAATCAATAGAATCAAATTTTGCATCCAAAATAACTTATCATTTTCCAACCAAATTTTATAATTTTTTTGCTTAAAGTGATTTATTTTAAGGTGTAATGTAAGATAATATATTATATGAAAGCATATTAAAATATAATGTACATAACAATATAACCACATTTATATGAATGTGGTGGTGTGTTACTACATGTTATTGTACATTTTAGTATGTTTTTCTTTTGTTATAATACATTGGATCATAACTGACAAAAATGTTAATTTGAAGGTTGAGATGCAAGAATTTGGCCAAATTCAAGGCACACACTAAGAAGCAACACCAAAATTATGCTATTTTATACCATTTCTAATAGAAAAATAACAATTTTACATCCAAAATGAACATTATTCATATTTTGAGAAAATTTTGTTATTTGTTTCCTTTAAGTGATTTTAATGAGGTGTAATGTTAGACAATATATTATATTATAGCAAGTTATAATATAACATTATATATTATAATATAATATAGTGTGTCAATTCACACTATAATATGTTTAGCATGATATTGTATAAGTTATTTGAACTTGCACCGTCACAAATCATAAAATGTTGATTGCAATGTTAAGATGATGTAATTTGAATGAATACATTGTTAGGCTTTTGGTTAAAGTATTAAAGGTGTGCATAAGAGAAGAAATAAGATTTGATGAGAATTCTATGTTAAGGACATAGAGGGAGATCCACTAGGGGATCACACATGCACTGGACATGACATGTGAGGGGTCTATGTCGAGGGAATGGAAGAAAAAAATTTGCTAGGGATAAGGTTTAAATTTGATTTGATTATATGTTTTATGGAAATAAGATCTACCGGGGATAAGAATGTATAATCCACCAGGGATTAAGATCTAATCTACTTTAATTTGTTTATTTAACTGATGTAGAGGCATATCTACTAGAGATATGAACTCAAGTTTGCTGGGGATCGAGTATATGAACCTTCCATTAGCAAGCGTTTGTGCTATTCATAAAAAGCTTTGATTGATTTAGACTCTATTGGGGAGATGGTTTAAATTGGCTCCACTGGGAGGTTTGTTTTGAATTTGATCTTTTGCTTGACTTATTTATATATGATTTGGGCTCCACTAGGGAGAAGGGTGTGATTTAACTATATTGGGAAAATTAGATTTTTAATGAAGTTAATGTATGGACACTATCGAGATGGACCCAGAAAGGGGCTATATCAGCCTTGACCTACCTCAAGTTTACAAATCCAAAGGGATAGTCTACCTACTACGGGGTAGAGCTAGCCAACTTAAGGGGTTTCCTTTCAGTGTGCAATGGATTTTCTAGGAAGAAGGCGTAGCAAATTTACATATTCCAAAGCAAGGACCAACCACTAGGGTGACATGTTGGATGCATAACAAATCAAACTTGATCGATGGCGACTATTGAGTGAAAGCTGTTAGGGGCTTCTGTCAACTCAAAAGTAGTCAGGATTAATTTTATTTTAATTTCAAGTGATTTGATATGGTTTGTTTGGTTTAGTTTGATTTTGAATTGAGGGCATATCTTGGGATGTGAACTTGATGATAATTTATGGACCATGTCGCGATGGACCCACGAGAAGGGGCTTTATCGATTTATTCTATCATTTACAAATCCAAAGGGATTGTCTACTAGCGTGTGGGGTAGAGCTAGCCAACTTAAGGGTTGCTTTTGTTGTGCAATGACTATACTAGTAAAAAGATATAATAGACTTACACCTTTTAAAGTAAGGAATAACCACTGGGGTGACTTGTTAGTAGCACAACAAATCAAACCTGACTTAGGGGAGACTACTGAGTGAATGCCCACTGGGGACTTATATCAACTCAAGAGTAGTCGCAATTCCTATAGGTGTTTTTAACGTAAAGATAGAATACCGCGGGGAAAAGGTATCACTAGGGGTGTCCTCCTAATCGACAAGTGAATATATATATTTTGTTAATATGTTTACTAGCCGTGGGGTAGAGCTAGCCAACTTAAGGGGTTGCTTTTTATTGTGCTATGACTATACTAGTAAAAAGATATAATAGACTTACATCTTTTAAAGTAAGGAATAACCACTGGGGTGACTTGTTAGTAGCACAACAAATCAAACCTGACTTAGGGGAGACTACTGAGTGAATGCCCACTGGGGACTTATATCAACTCAAGAGTAGTCAGGCAATTCCTATAGGGTGTTTTTAGACAGCCTAAAGATAGAATACCTTGGGAAAAGGTATCACTAGGGGTGTCCTCTAATCGACAAGTGAATATATATATTTTGTTAATATGTTTTACGTGGGACCACCGAGAAGAAGGGCTGGTCTTGCCTATCTCAAATTTATTGGACCAAGGGAGAATCTAAACATCCATAGGATAATTTCTCCAACAACAGGGTGGTTATTAGGAAAGGGGAACTGTCCAATCTGATAGTAACCTAGGTAGTGTCTAAATGGGGTCACAAAAGATGTAACCCAAATATAGTGCCAACAGGGGAGGTGCTACTAGGGGCATTATCTTGAGCCATGGAAAAGAAAGCCTATAGGTGTACGGTGGCCAACTCAAGGAGAAAGCATAGCAGACTTACATATGCCATGACTGGGGTATCCTAAGGTGTGAGAACTAACCAACCTAAGGTGTATCTATTAGATTGAGTGGTGTATCTATCAGCATAGTGAGAATAAACCAACTTAAAGTACTCGTTGGTGTGCAATGATCAATATAAAAAGAAAGCATGTAGGCTTACAACTTTCCAAGCAGAATTGATCATCAGAATAGTCTGTCATTGGCAGGACAGATGGTATCTGACATAGAGTGACTACTAAGCGGGGAACCCTGAGGAAGGACTTACCCTAAACCTCAGGAGGGAAGGAGATGCTAGGGGACTTATCCTAAATCTCAAATGTACTCATCCCAGTTAGTGTACAAAGGCTAATCCAAGAAGAAAGTGTAGTAAACTCACATCCTCTTAAACAAAGCCAACAAGAGGTAGCTTACCGACCACATAGTAATGCCTACCATACTAACAAGGTGCTCATCGGTGTGCAGTGGCCAAGTAAGGAAGGAAAGCATAGCAGACTTACATCCTCCAAAGCAAGTAGACCACTGGGGTGACAAACTAGCAGGGTAGTACGTCAGCCCGACCTAGAGCAGCTACTGAGTGAATGCCACTAGGGGCGTTATCTCAACTCAGAGTATCCTGAGATAAAAGATATGTGTTTGTTTATATATGTTTGTGTGTAGTTTGAATTTGTCTTGTGTTAATGAAGGATAGGATGCTGCTCAGGTTCCTTACACCTATCTTAAACACATCATGGCAGATTCGCAAATAAGAATACTTTCAATATGGAAAAGATTGAATTCAAATTGGAATTTTCATTGATGATAATTATTTTAAAACATGATTTATACTATTATTTCTTTAAGTAGAGCCCGATGATTGGAAGCATTGGACACTCTCCCTTTTGATTAATAAGCTGATAATACCCTCCTTGGTAGGCCTTCTCTATGGCAAAAGGGCCTTTCCATGTGGGTTCAAACTTGCCTCCCATCTTACGATAGGCAACAGTTGATCTCCTTAGAATTAAAATAAGCTCTCTTACCTAAAATGCTTTAGAATAGACCAACTTGTTGTGAGCTTGAATCATTTTTACTTTGTACAACTTGAGGTTTTGGCAAACCCATAAGCATCTCTCCTCCAAACCTTCAAGCTCTTCTGACCGCAACTTAGCATTTTGCTCTACTGTGATCTTGCTACCCACAGCTATCCTTATGGTTGGGAGTTAGACTTCTAATGGTAAAACAACTTCATACCCATACACTAAGTTGGAGTTCTTTATATGGTGCCGTAGGCCCATAAGGCTTCGACTATCTTCTCATGCCACTATCGCTTATTGATGTCGAGTGTCTTCTTTAGTATTTGGATGAGAGTTTTATTGAAGGATTATGCTAAGCCATTTTTCTTGGGTAGTTGATGGTAGAATATCTCCAATCTATGCTGTGTCTATGGGAAAAGTTATTGATCTCAGTGCTCTTGAATGTAATACCATTATCAGATATAATTCGTTGAGGTACTATAAACATATATACGATATGGTGATTAAAAAAATGGAGCACATGCTCAGCTATGACCTCTCTAAGCAAAATCACCTTCACCCATTTAGAGAAATAGTCAGTAGTAGCTAAGATGAACTAATGACCCTTAATAGAAGGAGGATTAATTGGACCCACTATGTCGGTACCCGAACATTCGAATGGCCATGAGGCCAATGTAGGATGTAGAATGTTGGGCGGTTTGTGTAGGACCACATGGTGTATTTGAATTGGTGGCATTGCCTAGCCGTATCCATGCAATCTTTGATCATCGACGGCCAGTGGTATCCTAGTCTCTTGATCTTGGCTTTCATCTTCAGATCGGATTGGTCGTCTCCAGATTATCCTGAATGTACCTCGATCACGATCTTAAGGGCTTCATGCTTGTCTAGACAATGTAACCACATATGATCGAAAGATCGCCAACACAAGACACCATCCACAAGAGTATAGGAAAGTGCTCTCTGCTTCATCTGATAGGCTTGGAACTACTCTTGAGGTAGTTTGCCTTTATTTAGGTAATCCATGAATGGTTGCCTAAATATAAACCATAAAACTAAAACCCTAAACCCTAAAGCTTAAACACTAAACCAGCGATAAACCCTAAACTCTAACCCTAAACCTTAAACCCTAAAATCCTAAAAACCTAAACCTAAACTAAATAAAACCTAAAAATAAAATAAATAAATAAACCTGAACTTAAATAAAATAAATAAATAAATAAAATAAAAACTAAACTAAAACCTAAAATAAAAATAAAAATAAAATAAACAAAATAAAATAAACCTAAACCTAAATTAAAAAAAACTAAATTAAAATAAATAAAATAAAACCTAAAATAAACTATAAACTACATAAATTAAAATAAACTAAAAATAAACCTAAACCTAAACTAAAAAAATAAAATCGAAAAATAAACCAAAAATAAAAACCTAAAAAAATAAAATAAGCCTACACGTAAAGTTAAAAATAAAAAATAAAACCTAAACTTAAAAAATAAAATAAAAATAAAACTCAACTAAAAAATAAACCTAAACCTAAAAATTAAACTGAAATAAAAAACCTAAATTGAAATATATAAACCTAAAATAAATAAACTAAAGTAAATAAAAATTTAAAATAAAATAAACTAGATAAATAAAAAAATAAACTAAATAAACTTAAACAAATGATTTACACAATTTATTTTGAGAAAAAAAAACTAGCTAATCCTGAACACTAAAAATAAACTAAAAAAAAACCTAAACCTACTAGTTTACTTATTTTAAAAATAAATCTAAATGAAAACTTGAACCCTAAACCTAAAACCTAAACCCTAAACTCTAAATCCTTAAAATAAAGAAAAACCCTAATACTATGACCCTACCCTAAACCTACAAAAATCCTACTTAAACCCAACCCAAAACCCAACCAGGCCAAAATGCAAAACCCAAACCAAGATCTTGGACCCTAAACCTAAACACTAAGAGCCCTAAACCCTAAACTTGCATAAATCGTGACCAACCCAACAAAAACCAAACTACCTAAACCTAAAATAAATAAATAAAAAAAGCTAAACCTAAAAAAAATAAAATGAAAATAAAATAAAACTTAAAGTAAACCTAAACTAAACCAAACCAAAATAAAATAAAATAAAAAATTAAAACTAACTATAAAATAAATAAATAAAGCGTAAACTATGAAAATAAAATAAACCTAAAATAAAACCTAATTAAAATAAAAACTAAATGTAAAAAATGAAATAAACCTAGTATATAAAATAAAACTAAATAAAATCATAAAAATAAGCCTAAAAAATAAAATAAAAGCTAAAGCTATAAAAAAACCTAAACCTAAAATAAACAAAATAACCTAAAATAATAAACTAAAATAAAATAAATAAAACCTAAACCTAGACTTAAAATAAACTAATTTAATAAACTAAATAAAATAAAATAAACTAAAATAAACTTAAACATAAACTACAAGTAAAATCTAAAATCTAAAATAAAACACTAAACCTAAAATTAAAATAAAACCTAAACCTAATCCTAAAATAATAAATAAAACCTAAACCTAAATAATAAATTAAAAATAAAACTAAAAGAAAAAATAAACATAAACCTAAACCTAAACATGGTAAAACCTAAACAAAATAAACTAAAATAAATAACATAAAATAAAAGTAATCCTAAATAAAAATAAAATCAATATTAAAATAAATTAAAACTAAATAAATATGCACTGCTTTTTAATTTAAAAAACCTAAACCTAAACTATCTCCCAACCCCACCCTGGGCCCTTAAACCCAAAAACCACTAAACCTAAACTCCACCTCTAAACCCTAAACCTCCTAAACTAACTAAACCTTAAAAACCACTACCACAAAACTTGATTAACTCTAAACTAAACCCACCCACACCACCCTTAAACCACAGGCCTAAACCCTAAACTCCACCCTAAATCTAAACTACCACTCTCTGAGCTAAACCCTCCACTCTAAACCTCCCACCCCCCAAACCTAAACTAAATAAACATAAAATAAAATAAATAAATAAACCTAAAATAAAATAACTAAATAATTAATTAATAAAAACCTAAACAAAAACTTAAACCGAAACATTAAAATAAAATAAAATTAATTAATAAAAATAAAATAACATAAAATAGTTAATAACCTAAAATAAACTAAAATAAACCTAAGAATAAAAGCCTAAATAAAATAAAAACTAAATGTTAAATTCAAATATAATAAACCTAAAATAAACTTAAAATAAAATAAAATGAAAACTAAATAAAAATCTAAACCTAAAAAATAAACCTTAAAAAAGAAAGCTTAAATGCCAAACTAAAAAGAAAACCAAAACTTAAAATAAAAATAAAATAAACAAAATAAAATAAATCTAAACCTAAACTAAACTAAACTAAAATAAATAAAACCTAACCTTAAATCAAAAATAAACTAAACCTAAACATAAACCTAAACTAAATAAAATAAAATAAACTAAAAATAAACCTAAATCTAAACTAAAAATAAAACCTAAAAATATACCTAAAATAAAAACCTAAAACCTAAACCTAGAAAAATAAAATAAAAAACTAAACCTAAAACAAAAAATAAAAAAATAAAACCTAAAATAAAAAAATAAAAAAAAAGTAGAACACATCTAAAAAATAAACCTAAACCTAAACCTAAAAAATAAACTCAAAGAAAACCTGTTAAAATAAAACCTAAAATAAATAAACTAAACTAAATAAAAGAAAATATACATAAATAAAAATTAAAATAAAATAAATGAAATAAATAAAAATAAACTAAATAAACTAACTAAACTAAATATAAACTTAAGTTTGATTTAAAAAAAAAACCTAAAAACTAATTTACTTAACCCTAAAAAACTAAATAAACCTTAACGGTTTGCTTATTTTAAAATAAACTTAAACTAAAACTGACCATAAACCTAAAAACCTAAAACCCTAAACTACCAATATATATATATATATATATATACCCTAAACCATGCTAACCCCACCTCCCAAACTAAATTCTCCCTAAACCCTAAGCCCTAACCTAAACCCTCTCCAAACCCTAAACCCTACAACTAAACAAATTATGCCTAAACCCTAACCCTAATCCCTAAACCCTAAACTCTAAACCTTAAACCCCAAACCCTATACATAAACTAAAGTAGCTAAATAAATTAAAAAATATAACTAAACTCGAAAACCATATAAACCTAAGCCTAAACCCTAAGAATGGGCATAACCTTGACGACAGGAACTTCATCGTCAACTAGGCTCAGTCCAGATCTAGCAGTGGAGGCGAAGGTGGAGGTTATTATAGTGATGGTGGGGGATCTAGAGGTGCTGGTGGATATGGAGGTGGTGGTCAGAGCAGTGGTGGTTATGGAGGCAGGAGGAGCTACAGAGGTTTTAGTCATGGTGGTGGCGGAGGGAGAGATAGGGAATATGATGGTGGATCATACTACTCGAGAGGCTAGGGTGATTCTGATAGGAACTGGAAAAACTAAAGAATGGCCGATCCGATATGCTGCTTATGGAATTGTGTCTTTACAGTAGAGATGGTTCTAGTCATCTAGGGTTTTTATTTGCACTATGCGTGCTTAATTTTTATTAATGTCGTCGCTTGTGTCTTAGACAACTTGGTGTGTTACCTGGTTAATGAAATAAAAAAGAAGAAATGTTGAAACTGAATATTTTCTCTAAAATAAATAAAAGCAAAACTCTAAACTAAACCTAAACCTAAACCTAAAGCACCTAAGCTCTAAACCTAAAAATCTTTAAACCAAACCTAAAACCCTAAACCCTAAACCTCTAAACCCAAAACCCCAAACCCACCACACTAAACCTAAACCACACAAAACCTTAAACTCCAAACCTAAACCCTCCTAAACCCTAAACCTAAAAAAATCCATAAACCCTAAACCCAAATCCTAAACCCTAAAACCTAAAACCTAAACCCTAAACTAACCCTAAACTTGAAAAAGCTAAAAACCTAAACCTAAACTAAATAAAACCAAAAAATAAAAAAAATAAAAACCTAAACCAAATAAAAACATAAACTATAACCTAAAGCTAAATAAACCTAAAACAAAATAAAATAAAATAAAATTAAATTAAATTTTAAAATAAAACTAAACTAAACTAAAAAAAATCAAAACCTAAATAAAATAAAAAAAAAACTTAAAATATAAAAACCCTAAAATAAAATAAAATAAAACTAAATAAAAACCAAAATCTAAAAAATAAACCTAAAAGTAAAACCTAAAAATAAATAAAAATAAAACCTAAACCCTAAACTAAAAAATGAATGAAAACCTAAAAAAAATAAAAAAATAAATAAACCTAAACCTACACTAAAATAAACTAAATTAAAATAAATAAAACCTAAACCTAAAATAAACTAAACCTAAACCTAAACCTAAACTAAATATAATAAATAAACTAAAAAAACCTAAACATAAACTAAAATTAAAAACCTAAAATAATCTTAAAATAAAACCTAAAACCTAAAAAGAAATAAAATTAAAACCTGAACCTAAAGAATAAAATAAAATAAAACTAAAATAAAATAAATATAAACCTAAACCTAAACCTAAACCTAAAAAATAAACTAAAATCAAAAACCTAAAATAAATAAGCTAAACTAAATAAATAAAACCTAAATAAAATTAAAACTAAATAAACTGATAAATAAAATAAACTAAATAAAGCACTGTCGGGTTTGCTTGATTTAAAAACCCTACCTAAACCTAAATCCTAAACCCTAAACCCTAAATTAACTCTTTGTGCCTCCTAATAACCTTTAAAAACCCTAGACTAAACCCCTAACTATTTAAAGCTAAACCATAAATGCTACTAACCCACTCCTGACCTAACCCCAAAACCCAAAAACCCAAAACATTCCTAAACCCTGATCTTAACCTTAAACCCTCCACCCTCCCTCCCTCCTTAAACCCACCCTCCCTAAAACCTAACCACTAAAGCTGACCCTAAACTAACCCCAAACCCTTACACTAAACCCTAAACCCTGAACCCTAACCTTAACCTAAACTTAAAGTAACTAAATAAATTTAAAAATAAACCTAAACCCAAAAACCTAATAAACCTAAACCCTAAGAATGGGCAGAACCTTTATGGTAGAAACATCACCTTCAACCAGGCTCAGTCTAGTTCTAGTAGAGGTGGTAGTTATCATAGTGGTGTGGGGGATTTGGAGGTGCTTGTCGATATGGAAGTGGTGGTTGGAGCTGTGGTGGTTATGGACGCAGGAAGAGCGAAGAATGTTACAACCATGGTGGTGGTAGAGGGAGAGATCGGGGATATGATGGTGGATCCCGCTATTAGAGAGGTTGGGGTGGTTCTAATGAAAATTGGAGAAACTAAGGAATGGTCGATCATATCTGCTACTTATGAAACTTTGTCTTCATAGTAGAGACAGTTCTAGTTATCTAGGATTTTTGATTTGCTCTATGTGTGTTCATTTTTTATCTGTCATCGCTTGTGTCATAGAGAACTTGGTGTGTTACTTGGTCGACAAAATTGAAAAGAAGAAATGTTGAATATTTGTTCTCTTTTAAAAAAACCAAAACCCTAAACCTAAACCACACACACCTAAAACCTAAACCCTAAACCCTAAACCTAAACCCAAAATCCAAAACCCTAAACCCTAAAACCCTAAACCCCAAACCCTAAACCCTAAATCCTAAACCTTAAACCATAAAAAGCTAAAAACCAAAACCTAAACTAAATAAAACCTCAAAATAAAATAAATAAGGAAACCTAAACCATAATAAAATAAAATGTTAAATTAAAACCTAAACTAAAATTAAACCTAAACCTAAACCTAAACCTAATCCTAAACTTAAAAAGAAAATAGAATAAAAAATAAAAACTAAACTAAAATAAAATAAATAAAAACCTAAACTAAAATAAAAAATAAAAAACCTAAATAAACTAAAAACTAAACCTAAAATAAAAATAAAATAAACCTAAAATAAAATAAAATGAAGACTAAATAAAAACATAAACCTAAAAATAAAACCTAAACCCAAAACCAAAAAAAAACCTAAACCTAAACTAAAATAAAGATAAAATAAACCTAAAGCTAAACTAAAAAAATACTAAACTAAAATGAATAAAACCTAAACCAAAACCTAAAATAAACTAAACCAAAATCTAAACCTAAACCCTAAATAAAACAGAATAAACTAAAAATAAACCTAATCCTAAACTATAAAATAAAACCTAAAAATAAACCTAAAATAAAAACCTAAAACCTAAACCTAAAAAAATAAAATTAAAACCTAAACCTAAACATAAAAATAAAAAATTAAACCTAAAGCTAAAAAATAAAATAAAAATAAAATTAAACTTTAAAATAAACCTAAACCTAAACTTAAACCAAAAAAATAAACTAAAATAAAGAACCTAAACTCAAATAAATAAACCTAAAATAAATAAACTAAATAAAATAAAATAAAATAAACCTAAATAAAATAAAATAAAATAAACTAAAATAAATAAAAAATAAACTAAATAAACCTGGGTTAACTTAATTTAAAAATAAAAACCCTAACCCTAAATAAACCCTAAAACTAATCTTGGACCCTAAGTGGGACCCTAAACCCTAGAGCCCAAACCCTAATCTTTTATAACCCTCCTCCACTACTCTAGGCACAAACCTAAACCCTACCCTAAACCAACCTCACCCACTAAACCTAAACCATGAGCACAAAAACCTAAAACTAAACCTAAACTAAATAAACCTAAAAATAAAAATAAATTAAAACTTAAACCTAAATTATAAAATTACATTAAAACATTACCCTAAACTAAATAAACTTAAAATAAAATAAATAAATAAACCTAAACCTAAATAACATAAAAAAATAAAATTACATTAAAACCTAAACTAAAACCAAAACCTAAACTTACACCTCAACATAAAAACAAAATAAAATAAAATATAAAAATAAACTAAAATAGAATTAATAAAAAATGTAAACTAAACTAAAAAAATAAAATAAACATAAGAATAAAAAGTAAATAAAATAAAAATTAAACATGAAATAAAAATAAAACAAAGCTAAAATATATTAAAAAAAAACTAAATAAAAACCTAAACCTAAAAAATAAACCTAAAAGTAAAACCTATAAATAAATAAAAAATAAAACCTAAACCCTAAATTAAAAAAAACCTAAACCTAAAATAAGAATAAAAGTAAACAAAATAATAATAAACTTTAACTAAAATAAAATAAGCTATAATAAATAAAACCAAACATAAACCTAAAATATACTAAACCTAAACTAAAGAAATAAAACTAAAATAAACTCAAACCTAAACAAAAAAAAATAAAACTTAAAATAAACCAAAATAAAACCTAAAACCTAATCCTAAAAATAAAATAAAACCTAAACCTAAACCTAAAATAAAAATAAACCTAAACCTAAAAAATAAAATAAAATAAAATAAAATAAAAACTTAACTAAAAAGCAAACCTAAACCTAAACTAAAAAAAAGTAAAAAAACCTAAACAAAATAAATAAATCTAAAGTAAATAATCTAAACTAAATAAAAAAATAAGCCTAAATAAAAAAAAATAAAAAAACTTAAAATAAATAAAAAAAATAAACTAAATAAACCTAAACCTATCGATTTATTTAATTTAAAAAAAAACAAAACCCTAAATTCAAAACCTTAAACCCTAAACTCTAAAACTAACCCTAAACCCTAAACCCTAAACTACAACCTTAAACCCTGAACCATAAACCCTAAACCCTAAACCCTAAATTAACCCTTAATCATAAACCCTATACCCTAAACCTAAAACCTTAAACCTACACCCCAAACCCTAGCTCCATTCTCTAAACCTTAACCTATCCTAAAAAAACATTAAACCCTAAACCCTAAACTAACCATATAAACCTTAAATCCTAAAACCATAAACCTAAACTTAAAACCCTAAACTCTAAACCCTAACCCTAAACCTAAAGTAACTAAATAAATTAAAAAATAAACCTAAACCTTAAAACCTAATAAACTTAAACCCTAAGAATGTGAACTGACAGAACATCACCATCAACCAGGCTCTATAGTGAGGCATGGCTTATCGCAAGGGTGGTGGTGGGGTATCCGAGAGTGTTGGTCGATATGGAGGTGGTGGTTGGTAGTGGTTATGCAAGCGGGAGGATCGATGGAGGTTATAGCCATGGTGGTGGTGGAAGGAGAGATCGGGGACATGATGGAGGATCTTGCTATTCGAGAGGCAGGAGTGGATTTAATAGGAATTGGAGAAATTGAAGAATGGCCGACCCGATCTGCTGCTTATGGTACTGTGTCTTTACAGTAAAGACGGTTCTACTTATCTAGGTTTTTTGATTTGCTATATGGGTGCTCATTTTTTATATGTCATCGCTTGTGTCTTAGAAAACTTAGGGTGCTACTTGGCTGATGAAATCAAAAAGAAAAAAATTTTAAATCTAAATTTATTCTCTATTTTAAAAAGAATAAAACTTAAACCCTAAACTTAAAACCTAAACCCTAAGCCCCAAAACCTAAACCCTAAACACTAAAAATCCTAAACCATAAATCCTAAACCTTAAATCCTAAACCCTAAAAACCCTAAACCCTAAACTAAACCCTAAACAATCTTAAACCCTAAACCCTAAACCATAAACCAAAAAAATTAAAACTAAACCCTAAACCTAAAACAAACCTAAACCCTAAAACCTAAACTAAAACCCTAAACCTAAATCCTAAACCTTAAACCATAAAAAGTTAAAACTAAAACCTAAACTAAATAAAACCTCAAAATAAATAAAAACCTAAACCATAAATAAAATAATGTTAAATTAAAACCTAAACTAAAAATTAAACCTAAACCTAAACCTAAACCTAATCCTAAACTTAAAAAGAAAATAGAATAAAAAATAAAAACTAAACTAAAATAAAATAAATAAAAACCTAAACTAAAAAATAAAAATAAAACCTAAATAAACTAAAAACTAAACCTAAAATAAAAAAATAAAAAATAAACCTAAAATAAAATAAGACTAAATAAAACATAAACCTAAAAAAAATAAAACCTAAAACCAAAAAAAAAAAACCTAAACCTAAACCTAAAATAAAGATAAAATAAACCTAAAGCTAAACTAAAAAAATACTAAACTAAAATGAATAAAACCTAAACCAAAACCTAAAATAAACTAAACCAAAATCTAAACCTAAACCCTAAATAATAAATAAAATAAACTAAAATAAACCTAATCCTAAACTATAAAATAAAAACCTAAAAATAAACCTAAAATAAAACCTAAAACCTAAACCTAAAAAATAAAATTAAAACCTAAACCTAAACATAAAAAATTAAACCTAAAGCTAAAAAATAAAATAAAAATAAAATTAAACTTTAAAATAAACCTAAACCTAAACTTAAACCAAAAAAATAAACTAAAATAAAGAACCTAAACTCAAATAAATAAACCTAAAATAAATAAACTAAATAAAATAAAAATAAAAATAAACCTAAATAAAATAAAAAATAAAATAAACTAAAATAAATAAAAAATAAACTAAATAAACCTTAACCTATGAGTTAACTTAATTTAAAAAATAAAAAAACCCTAACCCTAAATAAACCCTAAAACTAATCTTGAACCCTAAGTCGTAAACCCTAAACCTACAACCCTAAACCCAAAACCCTAATCTTTATAACCCTAAACCCTCCTAAACACTAAACTCTAAACCTAAAACCCTAAACCCTAAACCCTAAACCATAAAACCTACAACCCTCACTTCAAAACCTAAAACCATAAATCGTAAACCCTAAAAACCTAAAAACCTAAACCTAAACTAAATAAAACCTAAAAATAAAAAATAAATTAAAAACTTAAACCTAAATTATAAAATTACATTAAAACATAAACTGATACCTAAACCTAAACTAAATAAAACTTAAAAATAAAATAAATAAATAAACCTAAACCTAACATAAAAAATAAAATTACATTAAAACCTAAACTAAAACCAAAACCTAAACTAAACCTCAACATAAAAAAACAAATAAAATAAAATATAAAATAAACTAAAATAAATTAAATAAAAATGTAAACTAAATTAAAAAAATAAAATAAACATAAGAATAAAAGTAAATAAAATAAAAATTAAACATGAAATAAAACAAAGCTAAAATATATTAAAACTAAATAAAACCTAAAATAAAATAAACCTAAAATAAACCTATAAATAAATAAAAATAAAACCTAAACCCTAAAAAAAAAAAAAAAAAAAAAAAAAAACCTAAACCTAAAATAAGAATAAAGTAAACAAAATAAAATAAACTTTAACCTAAACTAAAATAAAATAAGCTATAATAAATAAAACCTAAACATAAACCTAAAATATACTAAACCTAAACTAAAAGAAATAAAAAAACTAAAAATAAACTCAAACCTAAAAAAAAAAAAAATAAAACTTAAAAATAAACCAAAAATAAAAACCTAAAACCTAATCCTAAAAAAATAAAATAAAAACCTAAACCTAAACCTAAAAATAAAAATAAAACCTAAACCTAAAAAATAAAATAAAATAAAATAAAAACTTAACTAAAAAGCAAACCTAAACCTAAACTAAAAAAAGTAAAATAAAAAAACCTAAACAAAAATAAATAAATCTAAAGTAAATAATCTAAACTAAATAAAAAAATAAGCCTAAATAAAAAAAATAAAAAAACTTAAAATAAATAAAAAAATAAACTAAATAAACCTAAACCTATCGATTTATTTAATTTAAAAAAAAACAAAATCCTAAATTCAAAACCTTAAACCCTAAACTCTAAAACTAACCCTAAACCCTAAACCCTAAAAACCTAAACTAACCATAAACCCTAAACCCTAAACCCTAAATTAACCCTTAATCATAAACCCTATACCCTAAACCTAAAACCTTAAACCTTACACCCTAAACCCTAGCCCTATTCTTAAACCTTGAACCCTATATCCTAAAACATTAAACCCTAAACCCTAAACTAACCATAAACCTTAAATCCTAAAAACCATAAACCCTAAACTTAAAACCCTAAACTCTAAACCCTAACCCTAAACCTAAATCTAAAGTAACTAAATAAATTAAAAAAATAAACCTAAACCTTAAAACCTAATAAACTTAAACCCTAAGAATGGGCAGAACCTTGACAGAATCACCATCAACCGTGCAGATCCTAGAAGTGGAGGCAAAGTCGAGGAGTTATTGCAGTGGTGGTGGGGTATCTGGAAGTGTTGGTCGATATGGAGGTGGTGGTTTGAGTAGTGGTGGTTATGCAAGCGGGAGGATCGATGGAGGTTATAGCCATGGTGGTGGTGGAAGGAGAGATCGGGGACATGATGGAGGATCTTGCTATTCGAGAGGCAGGAGTGGATTTAATAGGAATTGGAGAAATTGAAGAATGGCAATCGACTGCTTATGGTACTGTCTTTACAAAGAAAGATGGTCTACTTATCTAGGTTTTTTGATTTGCTATATGGGTGCTCATTTTTTTATGTCATCGCTGTCTTAGAAAACTTGCTACATGAAATCAAAAAAGAAAAATGTTAAATCTAAATTTATTCTATTTTAAAAAAAATAAAACTTAAACCCTAAACTTAAAACCTAAACCCTAAGCCCCAAAACCTAAACCCTAAACACTAAAAATCCTAAACCATAAATCCTAAACCTTAAATCCTAAACCCTAAAAACCCTAAACCCTAAACCCTAAACCCTAAACCCTTAATCTTAAACCCTAAACCCTAAACCATAAACCCTAAAATTGTAAACACTAAACCCTAAACCCTAAACCCTAAACCCAAAATCCAAAACCCTAAACCCTAAAACCCTAAACCCTAAACCTTAAATAAAGATGTCATTAGGAGTAGATCTAAAGAATGACCTAATCCTAACATAGTTATGGTAGCTAAAGAAAATGTCTCAAGAGACTTTCCTTGACTAGATTTGAATATCCTAAACCCTAACCCTAACTCTTATTAAATTACCATATATTATAGTATAATGTAGCATCACATATTTGAGCATGTAGTGATGTGTTTTTGGATGTTATAAGATGCTTTAAAATGTTTTAATGTATTATGGTATTGTACCGTATAGTCTATATTAATATAAATCATAAAAATATTGATTTAAAAAATCACATGATTAAATTTATGAAATTTGAAGTGGGAATTAGGTTGTAGTACCAAAGGTGTGCCCACTTGTAGTCTAGAAAGTAAGATTTTATGTTCAAAATAAATATTATATAGTAGCATAATATAACATCATATATCATAATACATTGTTGTATTTGAAATTCTTTATTTTATAATCATGCAAATGAGCCTACACTAGCATTATTTATAAAATGTTGATTTAGACTTTAAAATGGTGGAATTTGGCCAAATTCATAATATGTAGCATGGCATCATAATATATTGTTTTAATTTAAAATATGTAAGTGATAATAAAATATATAGTTTTTTTATTATTTAGACTAATTTTAATTATTTTTATCTTAAACAATCCCTTGAGATATGATATAATATAAAATGTTATAGTATTATAATATAGATGCCATAATATATAATTCATATATACATTGTGTATTACTACTTATTGTATATAGTTTGTTATAGTATGATGTAGTAGAGTTTGTACTAGTATAATAAAAATATTGATTTATAGTCGAGATGATGGGATTTGGCCAAATTTAAGGTAAGTTTTAGGGAACATCATTGGGGTGTGCTATGGTGTGTCATTTAATCAAAAGAATGAATTTTGCATCCAAAATAAATGTTCATTTTTCAACCACATTTTATAAATTTTTTTGCTTAAAGTGATTCATGTTAAGGTGTAATGTAAGATATATGAAAGCATACTAAAATATAATGTACATAACAATATAACTTCACATTTATTTGAATGTGGTGGTGTGTTACTAAATGTTATTGTACATTTTAGTATGTTTTACTTTTATATAATACAAATAAAAATCACAAAAAATTGAATTTGAGATGGAAGAATTTGGCAAAAATAATGGCACACACCAAGAAGAAAACAATAATTATGGTATTTTGTATCATTTATAATAGAAAAGAAAACAATTTTACATCCAAAATTAACATTATTCATATTTTGAGAAAATTTTGTTATTTGCTCCTTTTATGTGATTCTAATGAGGTGTAATGTGAGACAATATATTATATTATAGCAAATTATAATAAAACATCATATATTATAATATAATATGGTGTATTAATTCACACTATAATATGTTTAGCATGATATTGTATAGTTAGTTTGAGCTTGCACCATCACAAATCATAAAATGTTGATTACAATGTTAAGATGATGTAAATTGAATAAATTGTTAGATTTTGGTTGAAGTATTAAAGGTGTGCATAAAAGATGAAATAAGATTTGATGAGAATTCCATGTCAAGAACATCAAGGAGATCCGCTAGAGCAATAATAGTATTGGACATGATGAGGGGTCCATGTCAAGGGCATAGAAAAGAAAATCTACCGGAGATAAGAATTTGATTTGATTATATGATTTATGGAAAGAAGATCCACTGGGATAAGAATGTATAATCCAGGGATTAAGATTGAATCGAACTTTAATTTATTTTATTTTAATTGATGATGCATCTACTACATATGGGCTTGACCCACTGGGGACGTATATGAACCTTCCAGGGAAGCAAGTTCGCTATATTGGAGCATAAGATTTGAGTTTGATTTCAGATTTGTTTGGGGATGTACTAGAATAGAGTTTGATTGGATTATTTGATTTAGACTCTGAGGAGTTGGTTTAATTTGGCTCCATTGGGAGGTTGGTTAATTTATTTATTTTCTTGACTTGTTTATATATGATTTGGGGCTCCATTGGGGAGAAGGGTGATTTAACTCCACTCAAAAAAATTAGATTTAATTTTAATCTAAGTATGAATGGACCTCACGGTGATGGGACCCAACTGGAGAAGGCGCTATATCAACCTCGACCTACCCGGTTTATAAATCCAAAGGGATAGTCTACCGTGCGGAGGTAGACCTAGCCAACCTAAGGGTTTCGTGCAACGATTATGCTGTGAAGAAGTATGCACCTTACATCTTCTAAAGTGAGGAACAAACCGGGTCGAATTGGATGCATAACAAATCGAACATGACCTAGGGCAACTACTGAGTGAATGCCGCTAGAGACTTATGCCAACTCAAAAGTAGTCAGGATTAATTTTATCTTAATTTCATGTGATTTGATATGTTTTATTTAGTTTAGTTTGATTTTCAATTATGGGCATATTTGCTGGGGATATGAGCTTGATCAAATTTGATTGATTTAATTTATGGACCAAGTCATTGTGTGATGGACCCACTGAGAAAGGGCTATATTGGACATGTCCTATCTCAGATTTACAAATTCAGAGGGATAGTCTACGTCGGTAGGGCTAGCAAACCTAAGGGGTTCCCTTCGTGTAACAATGCTAGAAGAAGGCATAAGACTTACATTTTCTAAAGGTGTAAAACTGGGTGACCTATTGGTAGACAATAAATCAAACGACTTAGGGGACTACCGAAAGTGAATGTCGTTGGGGACTTATATCAACTCAATAGTAGTCGATGATTCCTATAAGGAGTTTTGCTGACACTGCCCTAAAGATTAGATGCTTGCTTGAAGAAAGGAACCACTAGGGGTGTCCTCCTAATCCATAAGTTAATATATTATTTATTTATATATTTGCATGGAACGTTGTGCAGGGACCACACCGAGAAGGGGCTATGTTGGCCTTGTTATCTTAAATTTCTGGACCAAGGGAGAATCGCACATCCACGTGATATATTCTCCAACCACGTGGGTGGTTACTAGGGAAGGGAACTCATCAATGATAGTAACCCGGGTCATGTTCAAATGGGGTCGCAAAGAATGTGATCCAAATATAATTCTGTGGGATGTGTTACTAGGCATTATCTCGAGCCCTAAAAAAGAAAGCCTATGGCCAACTCAAGGAGAAAGTGTAGCAGACTTACATTTGCCATGAGTGCTATATCCTAAGATGCAAGAACCAGTCAACCTAAAGTGTATCCATCAACATGAGTGGTGTATCCATCAGCATAGTGAGAACTAACCAACATTAGGTGCCCATCAGTGTGCAACGATCAATCTAGAAAGAAAGCATGTAGGCTTACAACTTTTCAAGCATAATTGATCATCAGGATAGTCTATCATCTATGGGATAGATGCTATCTAACTTAGAGCAACTACAAAGTGGGGAGCCTCGAGGAAGGACTGGAGCTAGACTTGAAGCAGTCAGGAGGGAAGGAGTCGCTAGGGGACTTATCCTAAACCTCAAATATACTCAACCTAGTTTGTGCACAAAGGCTAATCCAAGAAGAAAGCGTAACATACTGACATATTCTTAAACGAAGCCAACATAAGGTAGCTTAGCGGCCATGCATTAAGGCCTACCAAACTAACATGGCCCTTCTCAATGTGTAGTGGCTAAGTAAGGAAAGAAAGCATACTAGACTTATATCCTCGAAAGCAAGAAGACCACTAGACACACTAGTGGGTAACGCCACAGAGGGGAGTGAGTGCTTAGAGTGTTATCTCAACTAAGAGTAGACTGAGATAAAAGATATGTGTTTATTGTATATGTTTGTGTGTAGTTTGTGTTTGTGTTGTGTCGATAAAGGATAGGATGCTGCTAGGGTTTCTCTACACCTACCCTAAATACATCATGGTGGATTCACAAATAAAAATACTTTCAACATGGAAGAGATTGAATTCGAAATGAAATTTTCATTGATGATAATTATTTTTAAACATGATTTAAAATATTTATTTAACTATAGCTCATTGATTGGAAGCATTGGGCGCTCTCCCTTATGATTAATAAGTTGATAAGGTCCTCTTTGGTAGGCCTTCTCTATGGCAAAAGGGCCTTCCAAGTGGGTTCAAACTTGCCTCCCATCTTACGATGGATAATAATTGATCTCCTTAGAACTAAAATAAGCTCCCTTACCTGAAAGCTCTAGAATGGACCAACTTATTGTGAGCTTGAATCATTTTTGCTTTGTATAACTCAAGGTTTTGGCAAGCCTACAAGTGTCTCTCCTCCAAACCTTCAAGCTCTTCTAACCATAACTTGGTGTTCTCCTCTATTGTGATCTTGCTACCCACAACTATCCTTAGTGATTAGAGTTAGATTTCTAATGGTTGAACGTGTTAGACTCATACACTAAGGATAAAAGAGTAGAGTGAGTTAGAGTTCTTTATGTGGCACGGTAGGCCCACAAGGCATCAACTAACTGCTCATGCCACTATCGCTTATTATTGTCGAGTGTCTTCAAGATTTTGATGAGAGTTTTGTTGAAGGCTCCTGCTAAGCCATTTTCCCTCAAGTAGTTGATGGTTGAATATCTCCAATCTATGCTGTATCTCCGAGCAAAGTTATTGATCTTCTTGCTCTTGAATGCAATACCATTATCAGATATAATTCATCGAGGCAATCCAAACTTATATACGATATAGTTCCTAAAAAACTTGAGCGTATGCTGAGCTGTGACCTCTCTAAGTGGAATTGACTTCACCTATTTGAAAAAGTAGTTAGTAGAAGCTAAGATGAACCGATGACCCTTGGAAGAAAGTGGATCAATCGTAATTACTATGTGCATTCCCAAAGACTCGGCTCTTGAGGCCAATGTAAGATGTAGAATGTTGGGTGGTTGGTGGAGGACCACACCGTGTATTTGACATTGGTGGCATTACCTAGCCATATCTATGCATTCTTTGATCATCGATGGCCAATAGTATCCTAGTCTCTTGATCTTGGCTTTCATCTTTGGACTGGCCACATAATGTTTATGCACAATTCACAACATGCTTGTCTAAACAACATCGATCAAAATATCAGATAAGACACCATCCACAAGAGCAGAAAAGTGCTCTTGCTTCATGCTGATGACTTCTCTTGAGGTAGTTTGCCTTTATTTAGATAATCTATGAATGGTTGCCTCCAATCTAACTCTTCATCCTTCTTAGCAATGCAACCTCTACTTCAAGAGAGTACTTTTTGATGAGTTCAATATCAATAATGGATAAGACTTGTCTATTTTGGACCATTATTGATATGGAGTCATCCTTCGAACATGACAACTCCTTAGCAACCTTGGCTAAAGCATACACTATGATGTTCTCTCCTTAAGGAATCATATAAATCGTAACCTCCGTGATTTGGGCCAACAACTCCATGGTGTACTTGTGGTAGTGATGGAGCTTGGGATTTATAACCTTATAGGACCCAGTGATTTGGTTGATAATTAGCTAAGAATCCTTAAAGATGTTGATGTTCTGGATGCTTAGAGTAACGACTAACTCCAAACTGACAATCAGAGCCTTATATTTGACTTTGTTGTTGGAGTAAATCAATTAAACTACTTTGAGTGAAATCAATCTTTCATGTTAAATTGAATCCTTCTACACTTACAAAATACAACCCTAATGCATAATAAGACTTACCACACAAGCCTTAATACACACATTAAAATTAAGTCAACACTTCTAGCTCTAAGTTAGGATGGTGTATAATGTGATGTATGTTTTTTTTTATGATGTGTTATTTTAGATTAGATGTTCGGGTGTATGCTTCATAGATTGGATGGTAGGCCAATATTAGCCTAATCATGTTTTCTGTAGGGGATTATGCTTAAGGGATGCCTAAAAATAAATGTGAATGCTTTTTTTGTAGGTTACCTAAATCCTTAAGCATAATCCAAGTTAGGACATTTGGGCTTAGTTACCTATGTGTACAGTGCTAAGTTCAAATTATAAATAGAACTACTTAGGATTATATGTATATTTAGCTAACCTCTATTTAGCAGATGTAGTTAGATTTACTTTTCCCACATAAATATAATTTTTACAATATGAATTAGATTAGGATGAGTGGATAGAAGGTTTTGTCTTGTGCCGCGGATGCCTTTTATCAAGCACCATCCAAATCAATGAAGGAACCAAATTAAAAATAGAGATATGAAGAAAGAAGACCCTCATAACATTTAATACAATTATAATTATTCTTTCATATTCCACGTTGTATAAAGGTTGAGCTAGACTACCCATCTTTTCTCTCTTCAGGTTGTACGATGGTACCTGACCGCACCAGCCTTTTATTCTTTTATGATAGTTTATATAATTATTTGATGTTATGTTTACATTGTGCATTAGGATGGCATGCTTTTCATAGTTTCTTGAATGATTAATGTTTTAATGTATGGCTTGGATACGATTAGGCTCTTAGGATAAAAATAAATTTTCTACCCAACTAATCACTCATAACTAAATTTTAAACAACTCATATCCTCATCATAAAGCCTAAGACATAAATAAGATAATTAAAAGATTTAGCAACCCCTTAGTTGTATGGATGTATGTTTCACATAATGCATGCATATTCTCTCTCTTGAACATGAAGGATCTCCATCCTTGCATGACAAAGGAATGCTTGATCCATGAGGGAATCCCTTGTGGTAGAGAACACCTTCTTCTAGCTAATTTGATCCACAACTTATTTCATCATGCATTTAAGCATAAGAAATTCTAAAGCCTTTGTCAAAATGATGTGCTTAAAATGAAATAAAATTTGAAAAGATTTTGCATCTATAGATTAAGTCATATGCTCATACCACTCATGCTCTAGTCTTTTAGGGAGTGTGTTTAGGAGTTTAATCTCTTTCTAATTAAATAACTACCCTAGTTAACTTATAATTCATAAGACCATACTAGATGGTTTTAAAATCATAGGAGGAGTTAGCGCACACCTGTGTAGTCATATGCGAAGTCATACATTTATTCTCTCTTGTGGAGGTAAACCCTTATGTCCACCTATCGCTTAGATTTAGGTCGTGCTTTAGCTCATAATACAACTCCCTAGATTTAGGATCTGAGGTAGTTATTTCCTTCAGGCTATGAGCATGAATCCTCACCTCTTAGGCATTCCCCCAACCTTATTTTGGTGGATTATAAGCCCTAGTAATCTAATTAAATTTCAACTCAAAACATATAAATCTCTTCAACTTCAAAATTATAAAACCCAACCATAGGATAGATTGGAATGCTCACTAGACTTCCTAGTATCATGAGAATTTCCTACTTATTTCATTTGGATTTCAAAAATAAGTCTTCTCCTTGAACTTTCCCAATTGATTTTCTAAATACAACAAATCTTTTGATAGTCTAACCTTGAAAGCTTTGGAGATGATAATTGTCTACTTTAGTCGAGAGTATTCTTAAAAGTTTTATTTTTTAAGATGTAATTAACTATAGAGGCTTACCTCCATAGGAAACTTAAGAACATTTAATATAAACTCTACTTTATTCATTCATGTAAAGTTGGTGAAAATCTTGGTACATTCAAGACCCATCATGCCTTAGAGTCTTATTACATGATTAGGTCCATTGTAGGTGATGCCTCTATCTTGAGATAGTACATCATATCTCTGTACTCAATGCTTAAAAAAGTACCCATATGATCTGTGGTGTCTCCAAAAAAATAAACATAAGTGCCTCTCACTTTGTTCATTAAATCCTCTCAACATCATCTTATCTTTTTGGAGTTAAGAGATGTCGATCCTCAAGTAGGCAAGAGTTCTTAGACTCATAATGTTGACTGATACACCCAGATTAACCAAAACTCTAGATAGCCTGTATCTACCAACATCCACTATAATGTAAAGATGCGGTTCTGCTCGGTTGTCCCTAGAAATAAGTATTCATCATTGAATGTAACTCCTAAGATGTCTTTCAAGTGGCATTCCTCCTCTTTAGTAATGGTCAGCTGAGCTAAGCATATCTCTAGATCAATCTCTTTGGATAAGATAAGGGCGTCATATATGCTTAATTTAACTGAAAACTTTCTAAGGTGAGCTAGGACATTATAATCAACTCTAGCATAGTCCACAAGCATATACATAGGTGGAGCATCATATGGAGGGGCAATCTGCTCATTGAAACCAATGACTTGTTTACCCTTATCTTGAGGTGCTACCTTGGGAGGTAGAACTTTTCCACTGCATAGGTTGACTTCAGTGACTTCTTGGAATGATGTTCTTGTGAAAAGTTCTACCTTCTCATCTGACATACCTACAACTTCTCCTATGGAATCCTCAGAGTTAGTCGACTCCAAGTCAAACTCAAGAGGTGAACCCGATTAATTTAGAGAAGGATAATCTGACTCTGAATCTGAAAGGAAAGGGTCAAAACTACTAAAGCTATTATTTTTATTTAGACTCAAAGAGATTTCAATAGGAATAAAATCAACATGTAGACAATATATAAGTAGAACGCCTTTCTTCATTAGTTTTTTGGGTGGAGGTACATGATAAATCAAGTAAAGTGCGAGTAAGATTTAATGCCCTTATCAGAGATACAATGCTAGAGAAGAGGAGCTAGAAGAAGAGGTAAATCAACTGGAGGGAGTACACTCTGGATGGTGGCTACGCTACTAGACTATCCTGCAAGTATGGTGAGACTGCCATCACCCTCCCAAGTTATCCTTACAACTAACAAACCTTCCTGTTTGGAGGTTTGAGCTACCAGCACTTGCAAGGAAAACTTCTTCATCTTAGAAATGATCTTCTTCAAGGTTTGGGATAGGAGATATTCCTTCTTTGGTCTTAAGAGGATCGCAAGTATCCCCAAGATTACTCTAACATAAATGGATGGTTGTTCTAATAAGTATTTTAAGGACAACTTCTCAACTTGTATTGTTCGCAACCTTAAAAGTGATACAATCCTTTAACATGGCAACATGCTATTGGTAGGGAAATAGCTATGATCATCGCTTTGCCCACTTCCTTAGATCCCAGGCTAATAAATTCTCTCATATCGACAAGAGTAGAGGAAATTAACTACTGATGATATTAATACCACTAAAGCTGAGGTGGTGGAAATGGTCATTGTGGTGGCTGGTATAATGGCCTAGGTGGTGGAAGAGGAGGTGGCAAAGGAGGCTGCTGAGCTCGTAATATCTCATGAACTCTATCGCTTCTTCCCATCCACCATACAACTATCCATGGCTTCTGTCAAACACCTTCTCTCTTGGGCCTAGATGATTGGTCGAGAAGGGCAACTGCTTGGCTTCCTCTTGTAGGCTAGCCACCTTGTTGATTAATTTCTTAAATGTTTTGATGGTAAAGCCCTTAAGCATGAAAGTGACCGGTCCATGAATATTCTTGAGAAGAATCTCAATGGAATTTTATTCAAACAGTTATGGTTCGCATTTCATGCTCGTGCCACGAGAATGTAACAAAGGACTTGTTGAATTTCTATTTCTCTAAAATGAGGTCACCTACAATCACCCTCTGCTGAGCTCCAGGAAATTTCTTGATGAAGAGGTGTTCCAACTCAGCAAAAGCCTTCATTGAACCAATCGACATACCAATCAACACAACCCCAGGACTACAAATGAAAATGAGAGTGTTGTTACCACTGGTAACAAACCTTTAAAGTGTGCAATGTGTTATCGTGGTTTCCCACTGCCATCAAAGATCATGAAGGATGGTGGCACAAAACCCTAAATAAAATAAAAACCTAAACATAAAAAATGAACCTAAAAATAAATAAAAAATAAAACCTAAACCCTAAACTAAAAAAACCTAAACCTAAAATAAAGAAAATAAAATAAACATAAACCTAAACAAAAATTAACTAAACTAAATAAATAAAACCTAAACCTAAACTTAAACCTAAAATGAACAAAACCTAAACCCTAAACTAAATAAAATAAAATAAACTGAAAAATACATAAACTGAAAAGAAAGAAAACTTAAAAATAAACCTGAAAAATGTAAAACCTAAACCTAAAAAAAACTAAACCTAAAAAAATAAAATAAAATAAACTAAACAAGTAAAAAAATAAACATAAACCTAAACCTAAACCTAAAAAATAAACTAAAAAAAACCTAAACTAAAATAAATATAACTAAATTAAATCAACTAAATTAGATAAAAATAAAAAATAAAATAAACTAAAATAAATAAAATAAACTAAATAAACCTAAATACTGCTTATATAATTTTTTTTAAAAAATGCTAACAAAGTAAAACCCTAAACCTAATAAATCCTAAACCCTAAACCATAAAGTCTAAACCATAAACTAACCCTAACCAACCCTAAATGATACAACCCTCTTAAATAAACTAAACCTTAAAACTTAAAATTAAACTTAAAATCCTAAACCCTAAACCTAAACCTAATCCCTAACTCCAAAACCATAAACTAAATCAGAACTAAAACCTTAAACCCTAAACCTAAACCCTAAACATAAAACTTAAACTCTGGCTAAAGCCTAAAGCCTAAACCCAAATCCAGCTTAAAACCCTATGTAACCCTAACCTAAAACTTAAACCTAAACCTTAAACCCTAAAAAAACCTTAAACCTAAACCTAAACCCTAAAATAAACCATAATCCCTAAAATATAAACCCTAAAACCCTAAACCCTAAACCATATATCATAAACCCAAACCAAAAAGCCTAAAACTTAAACCTAATCTAAATAAAACCTAAAAAATAAAATAAATAAACTAAACCTAAATAAAATAAAATAAAATAAAATAAAAACCTAAACTAAAACCTACACCTAAAACCTAAAATAAAATAATATAAACTAATAAAAATATAAAATAAAATAAATAAACCTAAACTAAACTAAATAATAAAATAAACCTTAGAATAAATAACCTAAATAAAATAGAAACCAAACATAAAATAAAAATAAATTGAACATACAATAAAATAAAATAAAAACTAAATAATAACCAAAACCTAAAAAATAAAACTTAAAATAAAACCTAAAAATAAATTAAAAAAAAACCTAAACCCTAAACTCAAAAAGAAAAACCTAAACCCAAAAAAAAAAAATAAAATAAACTTAAACCTAAAATAAAATAAACAAAACTAAAATAAATAAAACCTAAACTAATCCCAAAATAAAAACAAACCTAAACCTAAACTAATTAAAATAAATAAACTAAAATAAACCTAACTAAAAAAAATAGAACCTAAAATAAAAACTTAAAACCTACCTAAAAAATAAAATAAAACCTAAACCTAAACCTAAAAATAAAAAATAAAACTTAAACCTAAAAAATAAATAATAATAAAACTCAACTAAAAAATAAACCTAAACCTAAACCTAAAAATAAATTAAAATAAAAAATTGAAAATAAAAATTAATAAAACAAAAATAAATAAAGTGAACTAAATAAAAATAAAAAGTGAACCTAAATAAAAATAAAAAATAAAAAAAATAAAAAATAAACTAAATAAACCAAAACCTACTAGTTTATTTAATTTTAAAAAATCATAAACCTTAAACCCTAAATTGTAAACCCTAAACCCTAAACCCTGAACCCCAAACTAAACCTAAAGTAACTAAATTAATTAAAAAATAAACCTAAACCCTAAACTCGAAACCCTAAACCCTAAGACATAAATCCTAAACCAACCCTAAACCTTAAAAAGCTAAAAACCTAAACCAAAACTAAATAAAACCTAAAAATTAAATAAACAAAAAATCTTAAACCAAAATAAAATAAAAAAATAAAAACATAAACTAAAACCTACACCTAAACTTAACCTTAAAAAGAAAAAAAACTAAACTAAAATAAAATAAATAAAAACCTAAACTAAACTTAAAAAAACCAAAATAAAAGAAAAATTAAACCTAAAATAAAAATAAAATTAACCTTAAATAAAATAAAATAAAATAAAATAAAAACCTAAACCTAAACAATAAACAAAAAAAAAAATAAAACCTAAACATAAATAAAAAATAAAACCTAAACCCTATACTAAAAAAAAAACCTAAACCTAAAATAAAAATAAAATAAACATAAACCTAAACTAAAATAAACTAAACTAAAATAAATAAAACCTAAACCAAAACCTAAAGCAAACTAAACCTAAACCTAAACATAAAACTAACTAAAATAAAATAAACTAAAAATAAACCTAAACCTAAACTAAAGAATAAAACCTAAAAATAAACCTCAAATAAAAACCTAAAACCTAAACCTAAAAAAAATAAAATAAAATCCTAAACCTAAGCTTAAAAATGAAAATAAAACCTAAACCTAAAAAATAAAATAAACATAACACTAAAGGAAAAAATAAACCTAAGCCTATACCTAAACCTAAAAAATAAACTGAAATAAAATCCTAAAATAAATAAACTAAACTAAATAAAAGAATATAAACCTAATTCAAAATAAAACAAAATAAAATAAACTAAAAGAAATTAAAATAAACTAAATAAACCTAAACCTACGAGTTAACTAAATTAAAAAAAATGATATAAAATAATAAAGAAAAACACTAACTCTCCCTCAGACTCTAAAACTAACCCTAAACTTGAAACTCTAAACCCTAAACTTATAACCCTAAACCCAAAACCCTACACCCTAAAACCCTAAACCCTAAACCCTAAACGCTAAACTCTAAACCCTAAACCCTAAACCCTAAATCTTACCCCTAAACCTTAAACCCTAAACCCCAAACCCTAAACCTAAACTTAAAGTAACTAAATAAATTAAAAAATAAATCTAAACCCTAAAACCTAATAAGCCTAAACCTAAACCTAAACCCTAAGAATGGGTAGATCCTTGATGATAAGAATAGTCAACCAGGCACATTTTAGATCTGGTGGTGGAGGCGAAGGTGGAGGAGGCGATTATCACAGTGGTGGTGAGGGATCAGAAGGTGCAGAAGGATATGGAGGTGGTGGTTGGAGTAGTGGTGGTTATGGAGGCATGAGGAGTGACAGAGGTTACAATCGTGGTGGTGGCAGAGGGAGAGATCGATGAAACGATGGTGGATCCTGCTCCTCGAGAGGCCGGGGTGGTTCTGATGGGAACTTTCAAAATTGAAGAATGGCCGATCTGTTCTGCTACTTATGAAACTGTGTCTTTACAGTTGAGACAGTTCTAGTTATCTAGGGTTTTTAATTTGCTCTACACATGCTCATTTTTTATCTATGGCATCGCTTATATCATAAAAAATTTCGTGTGTTACTTAGTTGATGAAATTGAAAAGAAGAAATTTTCACTATGAATTTGTTCTCTGTTAAAATGAAAATAAAAACCAAAAACCCAAAACCCGAAACTCAAACTTGAACACTAAACCATAAACCCTAAAAAATTAAAATAAATAAATAAATAAATAAATAAACCCTAACCCTAAACCTAAACCAAAACCCTTAAAACTAACCTTAAACCTTAAACCCTAAAACCCTAAACCCTAAACCCTAAACCCAAAACCCAAAACCCAAAACCCAAAACCCCAAACCCTAAATCCTAAACCCTAAACCCTAAACACTAATCCCTAAATCCTAAAAACCTAAAATCTAAAAAAGAAATAAGTTAAAAAACCTAAACCTAAATATAAAAAAAATTCCTAAACTAAAACCTAAACCTAAACCTAAACCTAAACCAACATATAAAAAATAATAACTAAAATAAAATAAAATAAATAAAAACCTAACATAAACTAAAAAATAAAATAAACCTAAAAATAAAAAACCTAAATAAAATAAAAACTAAACAAAAAATAAAAATAAAATAAACCTAAAAAATAAAAACAAAATTAAATAAAAATCTAAACCTAAAATATAAACCTAAAAATAAAACTTAAAAATAAATAAAAAATAAAAAATAAATTTTAAATTAAAAAATCTAAACCTAAAATAAATAAAATAAAACAAACCTAAACCTAAACTAAAATAAATAAAACCTAGACCTAAACCGAAAATAAACTAAACCTTAACTCTAAACAAAAGAAAATAAAATAAACTTAAAATAAACCTAAACCTAAACTAAAAAATAAAACCTAAAAATAAAGCTAAAATAAAAACGTATAACCTTAACCTAAAAAAAAAATAAAATAAAAACCTAAAACCTTAACCTAAAAAAAATTAAAATAAAAACCTAAACTTAAACTTAAAAAAAATAATGCCTAAACTAAAGAAATAAAATAAAAATAAAAGTAAATGAAGAAATAAACATAAACCTAAACCTAAACCTAAAATATAAATTAAAATATAAAAACCTAAACTAAAATAAATAAACCTAAAATAAATAAAATAAACAAACTAAAAATAAAAATAAAAATAAAATAAAATAAACTTAATAAACTTAAAAAACCTAAACCTACTAGTTCACCTAATTTACAAAAAAAACCCCTAAACCTTAAACCTAAAACCCTAAACCCTAAATCCTAAACCATAAATCTGAAACTTTAAACCCTAAAACTAAGCCAAAACCCTGAACCTTAAATCTACAACCCTAAACCTACAACCTTAAACCCTAAACCCTAAACCTAATACCCTAAAAAACATTAAACCTAAAACAATAAACCCTAAACCCTAATCTAACCCTAATCCCTAAACCCTAAACCCTAAACCCTAAACCCTAACCCTAAACCTAAACCCTAAACCCTAATCTCTAAACCATATAACTTAACCTAATTAACTATAAATGTTATAAAACCTAAACCTAAAGAAATTAAAATTTAAATAACCCTAAATCTAACTAAACTAAAACCCTAAAACTAAACTAAACCCTAAAGTAAACACTAAATTTTAAACCTTAAATCCTAAATCTAATCCTAAACACTGAACCTAAAATACTAAACCTAAACCCTAAGCTCTAAACAACTAAACCTATAACCTAAACCTACAAACCTAAACTTAAACCCTAAACCCTAAACACTAAAAAATTAAAACCCTAAAAACCCCTAAACTATAAACCAAATACACTAAACTCTAAACTAACACTAACTCTAAATCTAAACTAAACAACTAAACTATAAACTTAATCCCTAAAAACCCTAAATGCTGAACCCTAAATCCTAAACTAACCCTAAACCCTATGCTAACCCTAAAACATAAACCGTTAAACACTAAAGCCCAAAAACCCTAAACCCTAAAGCCTAAACACTAAATCGTAAACCTTAAACCCTAACCCTAAACACTAAACCCTAAAATCCTAAATCCTAAAATCCTAAAACCTAAACCCTAAACCTTAAACCCTAAACAATAAAACCTAAACCATAAAAACTTAAAAACATAAACTTAAAGTAAATAAAACCTAAAAATAAAATAAATAAATTAACTTAAACCTAAATAAAATAAAAAATAAAATAAAAACCTAAACTAAACCTAAAAATAAAATAAATCAGTAAATAAAAAGTAAAATCCTAAATTAAACAAAAAAAAATTAAACCTAAGAATAAAAAACCTAAATAAAATAAAAACTAAATGTAAAATAAAAATAAAATAAACCTAAAATAAAATAAAATAAAACATAAATAAAAATATAAACCTAAAAAAATAAACCTAAAATTAATTAAAAAATAATAACCAAACCCTTAACTAAAAATAAAAACTAAACCTAAAATAAAAATTGAAGAACAAAATAAAATAAATGTAAACCTAAACAAAAATAAACTAAACTAAAATAAATAAAACCTAAACCTAAACCTAAACCATAAATTAAATTAAATAAAATAAACTAAACATAAACCTAAACATAAATTAAAAAATAAAACCTAAAAATAAACCTAAAATAAAACCCTAAAGCCTCAACCTGAAACCCTAAACGCTACAAAGCTAAAAAGCTAAACCTAAACTAAATAAAACCTAAAAATAAAATAAATAAAAAAATAAAGAAAAATATAATGAAAACTAAATGAAAAATAAAAATAAAATAAACCTAAAATAATAGAAGATAAAAACTAAATAAAAATGTAAACCTAAAATATAAACCTAAAAATAAAACCTAAAAATAAATAAGAAATAAAACCTAAACTTGTAATTAAAAAAACAAAACCTAAACCTAAAATAGATAAAATAAAATAAAACTAAACCTAAACTAAAATAAACTAAACTAAAATAACTAAAACCTAAACTTAAACCTAATTAACTAAACCTAAACCCTAAACTAAATAAAATAAAATAAAATAAAAATGTAAACCTGAACTAATAAATAAAACTTAAAATAAACCTAAAATAAAAACCTAAAACCTAAACCTAAAATAATAAAATAAAAAATAAAACCTTATCCTAAAAATTAAAATAAAATTAAAACTAAACAAAAAAAAATATTCGTTTCAGTTACGTATTGCTAATAAATAAAATAAATAATAAACTAAATAAAAGTAGAAAAATAAAACTAAATAAAAAAATAAAATAAACTAAAATAAATAAATAAAACTAAAAAAAAACTTAAACCAACCGTTTACCTAATTTTAAAAAAAACTATTGGCTTAATTAGCCTCATGTTCAATTCGATTAATTTTGATGATAACAAACAAATGCTTGGATGTTCTAATGAATATTTTTATGTGTTTCAGATATATCAATTGCTAATTATATATCTAATACATTAGAGGAAATTGCAAGAGTAGAAGAATGAAAAGAATAATGTGAAGCTCAAGATACACTATTTTGGGTTATATGACTATTCATATGAGTTCATTGGCATGAATCAATTTGCTCACAACTTAACATATTATTTTAATGAGATTAATTTATATAAATATTTATTTAATTAACATTCAATTATATGTTTCATACATAGCATTAAAATTGTCAAAGTAATAAATGATAAAATCTATTAAGTATAATTATTTTATTTACTTAATATAATTAAGTATTTTAATTTAATTTGTTGGTTAACTAACATATTTATGATTATATATAAATTATATCATAATTTTTAAATGTCACATGTCAAACTTCACAAAAATATATAAAATTTTATATTTTAGCCAAAGTCATTTTCTAATCAAAGAATTCATATCTGATTAGATCTCCAATAGATTCCTTGGATTTTTTCCTTTAATTTAAGATGTTATGTGACCCACTTTTGATTAAAATTGAATTTAGTATGATTTTCTAAACATTAGCTGATTTTTATAATGAATGCATGCTACATGCTTTGAATATATTAAGAGCCATATTTGATTACTTTTGACTTACCCATGTGAATAGCCAAATTTTGGCGCTAAATTTAATATTTATTTAATCTAAATTATATTTTTATTGAATATTAAATTATTTGATGATAACATGAGGTTTCCATGATATATTTTTAAATATGATATTCTTGCCTATAAATAGCCTCATCTTCTTCATGAAAGCATTCCTCATTCAAAATTCAAAATCCTCCAAAAATCTAAGAAAAATTTCTTAGATTTTTCTTCAAGTGTTCTCCAAATATTGCAAGATCAAACCCTTGGTTTGGAAGCTTCAACATCTTCAACTAAGCAAGCCTTCTCAAATTACTTGAGTTTTTTTCTTGATTTTAATCCTCTTTAGTTGTTCATGCTATTTTCACATCTATTTATTCTTCCAATTTATTCTTTTTGGTGGATTAGTCTTTGGACATTATTTTCACATCAAAGTTACTCAATCATTTTTTTGTGATAAACTCTTGTGATAGTTTGTAGGATCTATTTCAACTTGCTGAAAATTTTAACTTCCACAAATTTATTTTGGTTTTTTGAAATATTTCTTCATTAGTCTTATTTTGAAAGATCATTTATTCTTAGATCTATTTTAGAAGTATATTTTAAGCATTTAAAATAAATTATTGTGCTAAAATTATTTTTATATTTGCTAGATCTCTCTTTTAATTAAAAGCTTACTAGCATACTTAGATATCATATACTTATTTTATTTAAGTACTTTGTGATCATTAGCATTAATTGAAAGAATCTTTTTGGTAAAAATAAAATAAATTATTCCTTGCTGAAATTTATTTTATTGTGTAAAAGAATATTGTGAAATTATTTTGAAATCATTTTTAAACATCTTAGTAAGATCACTTTAAGATATTTATTTTAATATTAAGTGAGCATATTATCTTGCCAAAAATTTTAAGTTGTAAGTGATCATTTATAAGTTGTGAGATCATTTTTTGAATTGGATAGCTTGGTATATTTGTGAGAGATTTATTTTATCATAATTTATTATTTTGTATTTTTCTTTTTATGCTGTAAAATTTATTTTCGGGTTGTACTCGCCCTTTTCTAGGAGAGTACATATTATTGTAGGGGTTGTACTGCATAGGAGAGTACTATTTGTAAGCTATTTTTTGCATTTAGTGGATTCTAGTGGGTGGCTAGTGACGTAGGCTTTTGGGGTTTGGCCGAACCACGTAAAAATTGTGTGCCTATTGTCTCTCTTTACTTTATTATACTTTTATTTTTGCTGCATTAAGAATTGTATCCTGTCATTATAAAATAAAAAATTAATTTTCTACTAAAAATTAAAATCTAAGATTTAAGTTTTAAAATTTTTAATATCACCCAATTCACCCCCACTCTTGGGTGCTATAGTGACTCACAAAAACCTAAACTATAAACCCTAAACCTTAAACCCTAAATCCTAAACCCTAAACCCTAAAACATAAATGATAAAACTAAGCCTAAACCCTGAACCTTAAACCTACAACCCTAGACCTTAAACCCTAAACCCTAAACCTAAACCAAAAACCTAAACCTAAACCATAACCCTAAAACCTAAATTGTAAATCTAAATCATAAACCCTAAACCTAAACCTAAACCATAAACCATAAACCTTAAACCCTAAGCCTAAACCAACAACTATAAACCCTAAACCTAAAGTTTAAAGCCTAAACCCTAAACAACCCTAAACCCTAAACCATAAAACTTAAACCTTAAAACCCTAACCTAAAACTAAACCACTACTAAGTCCTTAAACCTAAACCCTAAACCCTAAATAATAAAAAAACCTAAACCTAAAGTTTAAAACACTAAAGTAAATCACCCCAACTAAATACTAAACCCTAAAAACTGAAAACCTAAAACCCTTAACCCAAAACCATAAACCCAAAACCCTAAACCGTAACTCCTAAAAACCTAAAAACCTAAACATAAAGTAAATAAAACCTAAAAATAAAATAAATAAAAATACCTAAACCTAAATAAAAAATTAAATAAAATAAAAACCTAAACTAAAACCTAAATCTAAACCTAAAGATAAAATAAAATAAAAAATAAAAAACTAAAATAAATTAAATAAAAACCTTAACTAAACTAAAAAATAAAATAAACCTAAAAATAAAAATAAAATAAAATAAAAACTAAATAAAGAGCTAAACCTAAAATCAAATAAAAAATAAAACCTAAACATTAAACTAAAAAGAAAAACTAAACCTAAAATAAAAATAAAATAAACAAAAGAAAATAAACCTAAACCTAAACTAAAATAAATAAAACTTAAACATAAACCTTAAATAAACTAAACCTAAACCCTAAACTAAATAAAATAAAATAAACTAAAAATAAACCTAAACCTAAACTAAAAAAATAAAACCTAAAAATAAACCTAAACCCTAAACCCTAAACCCTAAATCTTAAAAAGCTAAAAACTTAAAACTAAGGTAAATAAAACCTAAAAATAAAATAAATAAGAAATCTTAAATAAAAATTAAAAGAAAAATAAAATAAAATAAAAACATATATTAAAACTAAACCTATACCTAAACCTAAAATGAAAATAAAATAAAAATAAAAACCAAACTAAAATAAAATAATTTAAAACCTAAACTAATCTAAAAAAATTAAAAACTAACCCTAAAATAAACATAAAATAAACCAAAAATAAAAAAGCTAAATAAAAACCTAAACCTAAAAAATAAACTTAAAAATAAAACCTAAAAAATAAGTAAAAAATAAAACTTAAACCTTAAACTAAAAAAATTGAAACTTAAAATAAAAATAAAATAAACCTAAATCTAAACTAAGATAAATTAAACTAAAATAAATATAAACTAAACCTGAACCTAACCTAAAGAAAACCTAAATCTAAATGAAATAATATAAAATAAACTAAAGATAAACCTAAACCAAAACTAAAAAAGAATACCTAAAAATAAACCTCAAATAAAAACGTAAAAAATAAAATAAAAACCTAAACCTAAACCTAAAAAGAAAAAAATAAAACCTAAACCTAAAAAATAAAATAAAAATAAAACTAAACTAAAAAATAAACCTAAACCAAAGCTAAACCTAAACAAAAAACTAAAATAAATAGACCTAAAATGAATAAACTAAACTAAATAAAAATAAAAATATACATAAATAAAAATAAAGAAAAAATAAACTAAATAAACTAAATAAACCTAAACCTACCAGTTTACTTAATTTTAAGAAAAATGAAAAAAATAAAAATGAAGAAAAAAAACTCTAAACCCTAAACTAGAACCTTCCTCCCCCAAGCGCTCTCTCGTTCTCTTGTAATTTTTGATTTCCTCTTGGTGGCTCGCCCCTGACTGGGGATTTCTATTGGTTTGGCTTCGATTTCAACTGATTTCAAAGGCTTGAACGATAACTGGCTATTTGCGTGATGTTTTGTCATTGACCATGGCTGCAGTGAGTTCACTTCGTTGGGTTACACCTAAAGATATGGATGTATCAGCTAGGGCATCTGACATTTTGTGGATTGGCGGCCCTAATGCTGCATCTTCTACTAAATCTTTTAAGGTAGCGCTCTCAGGTAAGATTTCTCCCACTATTGATTTGGTTAATCTCATTTTGTCATCTTTTAGAGGTTTACAAGCCATAATGTGCTCTAATGTGGATGTTGAAAAGTTGATAAAACCCATTGAATTTTCTCTTGTTGGTAAATTTTCTTTGCGTCATTTGAATTTTTCTAAGATCCATTTTTTTCCGTAATCTCAAACTTACGGGTACCTTCTAATTGGTCTTATTGACCATCGACATATCTTGATTCAACTTTCTAATGATCTGGATTATTCATGTGTTTTATCATGTCATTCTTATTTCATCTTTAATTATCAAAAGTGTTTGTTGAAGTGGTCACTCCTTTTTGACATTTAGGAGGAATCTCCTATTATCCCTGTGTGGTTATCTCTTCCTAATATGCACATTCATTTTGTTACCCATCATGCACTTTTTACTATTGGAGCTTTATTTGGTCAGCCTTTGTAACTCGACCAAGCGACCATTGAGTGATTTTGCCCTTCTATGGCTCGGATCCTCATGGAATTAGACATGACTAAAAAAATAACCTAAGGAAGTTTGGATTGGCTCTGAAAATTATATGTATTTGTAGAAGGTTGAGTTGGAGAATGTTCCAATTTTTTGTTCCCACTGTAAAATGCATGGTCATGATAGTTTGAAATGTTTTATTCTCCATCCCGACTTAAAAAAATGAATTCCTCCTATGGAAAATGTTGTCTCTACCCATAAGCCGATTCCTACTTATGTTCAAAAATTATCCTCAGATCCTAAGGATGGTATGAAGGCTGTTATTGAGGTTGATTCCTTGGATATCAGGGTTAATCTTATTGAACATGTTTAAGCTTCTAATGTTGGTAGGGATTCGACCGATATTCAAAATGGGAAGGATGATTTACCTCTTATTCTTTCTTTGAATTTGAATATTTCTAATATAGAGAATAATAAATTCTCCAAGTTATTAGAAGATGATTCTATTTCATTTGATTCTATTCCTACATCTATACCAGCTTTGATCGATGAAAATGAGGCTTTTAAAGAGGATGTAAATGATGTTGAGCATGCTGAAAACATTTCTAATCCAGATTTTACTACTTGTGCTTTAAATTGTTCTAAATCATCACCATCTCTCATTTGTAATCTTGATGATCATGTTAATCTTACTTTTCAACTAAATATGGATTTGGAAGAAGGTGAACTCCACTCCAAACACTTGGAGAATTTTCCTAAATCTATGACCAATGTTACTAAATCTTACTGAGATGATGACTCTAGGGGAAAAGAAAATGGCTTCCAAACTTATCATGCTAAAAAGAAAAAAATGTTAAAAATTTCCCTCCTAAATTGTCAAAAAACACAAGATCTACTACTACCTCTCACTCCTCTCTTAATTAACCTTTGCTTAACCCTTTCTATTTTCCTTATGTTTAATTTTCTTGTTTAGAATGTTAGAGGGATCAGTACCATCTCTATTCATAATCATAATAGAAATCTTTTTCGCATTCATAATATTTCTCTTTTTATTATTATAGAGCCTCTTATTCAAGCTAATAAAATTAACCATGTTGCTAGATTTCAATAAATTTTTCTCTAATGTTAGTAATAAGATTTGTTGTTTTTGGTATAATTTTGTTGATGTCTCTATTCTTAATGACTTTCACCAAGTTGTCAATGCTCAAATCTCTTATGGTGATTATTGTGTTTTGGGCTCTTTTGTTTATGCATCTTGTTATAGATCTAGTAGAAATCTTCTTTGGGATAATTTAAGGAATTTTGCTACCTCTCAATAATAAACCTTGGTTTGTTGGTGGTGATTTCAACACCATTTTATTCTCTTTTGAATGAAGTGGTGGTTGCTCTCTTAATATTCATTCCATGGAAGATTTCTCCAACTTGATCCTTGATTGTAATTTGATTGATATTGGCTTTAAGAGCTCTAATTATACTTGGCAAAACTCTAGACTTTGGCAAAGGTTGGACCAATTCTTTTAATACTCATTGGATTACTCAATGGCCTATTACTGTGACCATTTAAGTAGAACCTTGTTAGATCATGCTCCTCTTTGGTTTCTATTAAAGATAATTCTAATAGACTAAAAAACCCCACTCCTTTTATATTTCAAAACATGTGGATTTAGCTTATTGATTTTTTTTAATGTTGTGCCTAATAATTGGAAAGCTCCTTTACATCCTGATAATTCAATTATGGGGATGAATACACTTTGGTTTAAACTTAAAAGACTTAAACAAAATTTGGGCTAGTGGAACAAGCATTATTTTAAAGGCCTTTTTCGTAATATTAAAGATTTGGAAAATTTAGTTTGTGATCTTGAAGTCTCTATTATGTCTGGTCCTTCTAAGATTATAGATTTGATTGAGGTGAAAGATAAACTTATTTCCAAAATATATGGAAGAGACCTATTGGCACCAAAAATTGCTAGTAAACATATTGCTGATGGTGAGAAATACTTGGTATTTCCATGCTTTGGTTAAGAAAAAAAGATTTAAATAATACTCAAAATAATAAAAATGACAATGGAGATTGGATTATGGAGAATAATAATATTAAGGAATTCTTTTATTAATTACTTTATAAATATATGTTTAATAAGAATTTCTCTTATGAAGCTATTTATCAATCGTAGTTGATTCTTTCTATTATTACTAATGACGATAATGATTTGCTTACCATTGTGCCTAATGAAGATGAAATTTTTAATGTTCTAAATAGCATGAACATAGATTATGTTGCTGGTCCAGAGGGTTTCACTACTCAATTTTTTTAAAAAATGTTGGTTTATCATTAAAAATGTTTTGATTGAGGCTGTGATTAATTTTTTAAAAGGTAATCCTTTCCCTAGATATTTTTCTAGTACTTCTATTTTTCTCATACCTAAGAAAGATAATCCAGACTATTGGAGTGATTTTAGACCTATTAGTCTTTGCACCTTCTTCAATAAGCTAATTTATAAAGTTCTTACCAACAAACCTAGTCTTTTACTTAATAGAATTATCTCTCTCAAACAAACTAGTTTTGTTAGAGGTAGATCTATTTCTAACAATATTTTACTTGCCCAAGAATTAATTCATGATCTTGATGCTAAGACTAGAGGTGAAAACATTCTTTCCAAATTAGATATTACCAAAGCCTTTGATAAAATCTCTTGGGATTTCCTTTTCCATATTTTGAATTTATTTGGGTTTTCTGATAAATTTATTTTTCTTATTAAATAATGTATTAATAATTCTTGGTTTTTGACTTTGCTTAATGGGGAAGCCTTGGGTTTCTTTCTCTCTTGCCATGGCTTATGAGAAGGGGATCCTTTATCTCCTACTTTATTTATTATTTTTGTTGAGTACTTATCTAGGAGAATCAATGATTTATTCTTAAACAATCATAATATGTACTACAAAACACTTGATGGTCTTTCTATTTCCCATTTAAGTTTTGCATATGATTTCATTATTTTTTGCAATGCTTCTATTTATTTCATCAAGCATCTCAAGTCTTTTTAAATAAATTTGGCAGAGAAAGTAGCTTTTCTATAAATGATAACAAAAAAATTTTTATCCCTTCCTCTAGTATCTCCAATAAAAAAATCAATCAAATCCTACATATCACTAATTTTAAACATCAACACTTACCACTTAAGTACTTGGGTGCTCCACTCTTCAAACGCCTGAAACATTCCTGTCTCTTTGACGAGTTAATTCAAAAAATTTCAAATAAAATTTCTATTTGAGAATCCCATTTACTTTCCTTTGGTGGTAGGCTCACTATTCTCAAAAGCACTCTTAACTCAGTGTCTCTTTATTTGATTCAAACTATTATCCCCACTAATGCTACACTTATCAGATTTGATCATTTGCTTAACAAATTTTTTTAGGGCTCTAATTATTCTACCAAAAGAATGTATTGGACATCTTGGCATAAATGTTGTGGTCCTTTGGGAGAAGGTGCTCTTGGTTGCAAGCCTATTCGTGAAGCTATCACTGCCTTCTCTCTTAAGCTCTGGTGGAATTTTAGAAAGAATGATAGCCTTTGGGCTAATTTTTTGATGGAAAAATATTGCCATGGTAAACACCCCCTTAACTGTGCTTATATAGTTGGCGACTCTCCATTTTGGAAAAGGCTTTGCTCCATTAAATGGGTTGTCAAATCATTAATATCTTGGGGTATTCAGTTGGGTTCTCTCTTCTTTTGGCAAGACAATTGGATTGACAATGGCTCTATTTACACCCTTTTATCTACCCACTCTACCGCTGCTATCAAAGTTAATCCTTTTTGGCTTAATAACAATTGGAATGAAAGCAAACTTGAGAATTAGATCCCAATTTCTCTTTTTGACAACTTTAGAAATATCCCCATTTCTTCTAACAAACCTAGCCAAATTCTTTTTAAGCTTTCTTATAATGGTGACTTTGTTCTTAAAGAGGTTTGAAATTTTATTAGAGATTAACAAAACCCCTCTAATGTTTTTTATTAAACTTTGGAACAATATAATTTCCATTTCCTATTCCATTTTAGCTTGGAGGATTTCGAATAACTTTATTCCTATGGACTCTTTGCTTTGGACTAAAGGGTTTTACTTTTCAAAGTGTTATTGCTTTCATTGAAAATGTAAATCAAGTTTTTGTCAATGTTGCTATTGCTTCTAAATTATGGTTTTGGTATGATGATTTATTTAATACCTATTTTTGGTTCTCTTTCTTTTTATCAACTTCTTGAAGTCTGTTTAAAAAATACAATGAAAGGTCATATCAAAGTTTTAATTGCTATTACCCATATCTAGTTCATTTGGATGGATAGAAATGATGCTAAATATCATGGTACTCTTATAAACCATAAAAGGATCCTGGCTAGAACTAAAGAAAAAATTCATGCTCTTTTTAATGCCAATATTATTAGTAATATTCATTTTAGAGGTTATAAAATTTGTGGCTAAAGATTGGGTATCATTACCGAAGTTTGACTCTTATAAAAGTGCTAGGATTATTCATTGGCTCAAACCTAAAGATAATTTGATTAAAGTGAATACTTATGGTTTTGTTGCTTTTGATAAATATGGCTGTGGTGGTATCCTTAGGAATTCTAAAGCTACTGTCATTTGTGCTTTAGCCTATCCACTCAAAGCCTATTCTGTTATTTTTGCTGAACTTATGGCTATTAATAAAGCTATTGAAATTTGTTTGAATAGATGTTTCCACAACATCTGGATTGAAGTTGATTCTATCTTGCTTCTTGACATGCTTAATTCCAATAGAAATGGAATGCTGAATTATTTTATCTTCTTAATCATACTGAAAATATTCTTTCTCAAGTTTGTTTTAAAATTAACCACATCCTTCATGAAGGTAATGCTTGTGTTGATTACTTGGCTAACTTTGGTGCCAACTTAACTGAGTTCATTTTATTTGACAACCAAACTTTGCCTAAACTATTAAGAAGTTTTGTTAATCTCAATAATACTGGATTGCCTTATTCAGATTATAAATTCTTGGCTTGGTTTTTGATTATCTTCTGCTTTTGGTTGCCCCTTGTTAAGCCCTCTTTGGGTTGTGGTTATCTACTTATTTTCTCTCTTTGTCCTGAGCTGGGTTATGTTTTTGATCTCTTAGTTTTGGATTGGCTTGGTTTATGGTACCTGGTGATTATTGTAAGTGTAGCCTAGGTTGCTTTGGTGTTTTTAACTTGGTGGCTTCTATCTGTCTAGCTGGGTGCTTACCATAATTTTCCCTTGGCTATTTTTTATATCCTCCTTTGTGGCTATGGTCGCTGTTTTTTTCTATTGGGTTTTTTCCTCTTTTCTATGCTGCTTGCTAACTTACCTGAGTTTGATCTACTACTGTGGTGGTTGATAGGGTGGCTTTGTTGGCTAGTTGGGCTGGTTGGTTGGATGCCTAGCTGTGTTGGCTACTTTTTCATTTTTTGTTGGTGACTGATCTAGGGGGCTGTTGGTGGTTTATATCTAGCTTGATTTTGGCATGATGGAAATTGTTGGTTGGCTGTTATTTTCTCTATTTTCTTGACTGGGGCTTTGTGGTTGGTTTTGTTGATTTTTCTTTGTTTCTTTTGGTTATGGTTTTGACCTCCTCCTATATTGGCCTTCCTCTCTTGGCTGCAGGGGTTTTGGGTTTGGGTATTATTCTAGATTGGCTGGTTGAAGGCTATTTTATGGCTGTTAGTTGGCCTCAGGGGGCTGGTGGCTTGGCTGGGTGCCTTTATTGTTGTTCTATTGGTTGGCTTATAGTCTGTCTTATTGGGATTTGTAGCTTTTTTACTTTGGCTGGCTATTCTACTTACCTGGATTATATTTTCTTTTGCCTTGGTTTGGATCTGTTTGCTTCTACTTGTTCCCTGGCTATCTTCGGTGATTTTGGCTTGATGACTACTGTTGGTCTTTACATTGACTTGGGTCTTCTACTGTTGTGGTGGTTGACTAGGAGGAAATGTTTGCTGGCGGGTTTGGTTGGTTGTATTGGCTTGTTAGGTTGGTTGGAGGGGTGGCTATTTTGGTCAATTTTTCTTGCTCCTTTGGTGACTATTATGGGAACCTATTGGTGTTCTTTCTATGGCCTATATTTCTGGTTTCCTCTTGCTTTGTTTTTTTCTCTTAGAATGACCCCTTTTTCCTTTTAGGTGGCGCCTTGTCCACCCTTTGCGTTAGTGGCTATTTTACTCTCTTTTTTTTTGCTTTGTTGGTGGAGGATATGAGAACTTGTGTTTTTCTTTTTTCCTCTTGTTTGTCACCGGTTTGAGTTGTTACCCCTATCATGATGGTTACTCTTTTGATTTTGTTATTCTTTTGGTGCTCCTTGTATTTTATCCCCGATGATTGGTTGATTACGTTATTGGGCTTAATTGTTCCTGGTTGGGTTGGCTATTATGTTTGTTGTTTGGAGGATTTTGCGCCTTGTTGGATGACAAATTTTGGATGATGGGCTACACAAGGTATGTCGGCTATGATGATGTTTCTCACTCTTTATTTTTTTTGGTCGGTAGAGTTATATGTAATTGTAACCCTTCTCGAAGTTTGATGCTTACATATAGTGTTCTCCTTAAGATGATTGTAACCATATGTCTTTTCTTTACTTTACTCTTATTTGCTCTTACTTTTAATGCTTGCTTAAATGTACTCATCCTTTGAAAGTATGTTATTTCTTTTATAGGTTGGGAGAGTCTTGCAGGTGGATCTTGCTGGTATCAAATGGACCAAATGAAGTTTGCTATTGCTCACATGGATTTTTTGCTGTTGATTTTTTGGTTTTTCTTCTACTTTCTTTCCTTTATTATTGTAATAGTTAGGGGTGTTTATCGCTTTAGGATTTATTGTACCTCTTTGAGCATTAGCTTAGAGATTTACCCCCTCTAAAGACTTTGTACTTTTTCTTTTAGGGAAAAAAATTTCTTTAATTTCCCTAAAAAAATCCTAAATCTTAAATCTCTAAACCCTAAACCCTAAACCATAAACCTTAAACCCTAAAACCCTAGAACATAAACCCTTACCTATAATCCCTAAAATCTACAACCCTAAACCCTAAACCCTAAATCCTAAACCCTAAACCCTAAACCCTAAACCCTAAAAACCAAAACCTAAACTAAATAAAACTTAAAAATAAAATAAATAAATAAACCTAAACCTAAATAAAATAAAATGAAAAACCTAAACCTAAACCTAAAAATAAAATAAAATAAAAATAAAAACTAAATTAAAATAAAATAAATAAAAACTGAATGTAAATAAAATAAAATAAATCTAAGAATAAAAAACCTAAATAAAATAAAAATTAAACATAAAATAAAAATAAAATAAACCTAAAATAAACCTAAAATAAAATAAAATAAATAAATAAAAACTTAAACCTATAAAATAAACATAAAAATAAAACCTAAAAATAAATAAAAATAAAACCTAAACTTAATCTAAAAAAACCTAAACCTAAAATAAATAAATAAAATAAACCAAACTAAAATACTAAAACTTAAACCTAAAATAAACTAAACCTAAACCCTAAACTAAATGAAATAAAATAAACTAAAATAAACCTAAACTTAAACTAAAAATAAAACCTAAAATAAACCTAAAATAAAACCAAAACCTAAACCTAAAAAAATAAAATGAAAAACCTAAACCTAAACGTAAAAATAAAAAATAAAACCTAAACCTAAAAAAATAAAAAAATAAAAATAAAAAAATAAACCTAAACCTAAAAAGTAAACTAAAATAAAAAACCTAAACTAAAGATAATAATCCTAATATAAACTAATTAAAAATAAAAAATAAACCTAAATAAAAATTGAAAATAAAATAAACTAAAATAAATAAAATAAATAGACTAAGAAAAAGCTAATCCTATACGTAAACATATTAAAAAAACCCTAAACCTTATAAATAAACTAAATCCTAAACCCTAAACCTAAAAAAAAATAACCCCAAAACCCTAAACTAAAAAATAACTATAAACCTAAAACCTAAAACCTAAACTAAACCTAAACTAAACTAACCTAAACTAAAAATTAAACCTAAACCTAAACTAAACTAACATAAAACCTAAACTAAACTATAAACCCTAAACTAACTTAAACTATAAACCTAAACCCTAATGAAAAAACTAAAACCTAAAAAAAACTTAAACCCTAAACCTAAACTAAACTAAACTAAAGTTTAAACACTAAACAAAAACCTAAACCTAAAACCTAACCTAAACAAAACCTAAACCTAAACTAAATTAACTAAACCTAAAACCTAAACCTAAAGTAAATAATACCTAAAAAATAAAATAAATAAATAAACCAAACCTACATAAAATATAATAATAAAATAAAAACCTAAAAAAAATGTAAACCTAAACCAAAAAATTAAATAAAATAAAAAAATTAAAAGAAACTAAAATAAAATAAATGAAAACCTAAACTAAATTAAAAAATAAAATAAACCTAAGAATAAAAACCTAAATAAAATAAAAACTAAATGTAAAATAAAATAAAATAAATATAAAATAAAATAAAGTAAAAACTAAATTAAAACCTAAATCTAAAAAAAACCCTAAAAATAAATAAAAAATAAAACTTAAACCCAAAACAAAAAATAGAATAAATAAAATAAAATACACCTAAACTAAACTAAGATAAACTAAACTATGATAAATAAATCCTAAACCTAAACCCAAGACTAAATAAAATAAAATTAACTAATAATAATCCCAAACTAAACTAAAAAAATAAACCAAAAAAATAAACCCAAATAAAACCTAAAACCTAAACCCAAAACTAAAAAACCTAAAAAGCTAAAACCTAATCCTAAACTAAAAAAAACCAAAAAATAAAATAAATAAAAAAAACCTAAAAGAAAATAAAATAAAATAAAAACATAAACTAAAACCTAAACTTAAACCTAAACCTAGAAAATAAAATAAAATAAAATAAATAAAAACTAAACTAAAATAAAATCAATAAAAACCTAAACTAAATTAAGAAAATTAAAAATTCTAAATAAAAAATAAAAACTAAACCTCAAATAAAAATAAAATAAACCTAAAAAAAATAAAATAAAAACTAAATAAAAACCTAAACCTAAGAAATAATCCTAAAAATAAAATCTAAACTCTAAACTAAAAAAAAATCCTAAACCTAAAATAAAAATGAAATAAACCTAAACCTAAACTAAGATAAACCAAACTAAAATAAATAAAACCTAAACCTAAACCTAAAATAAACTAAACCTAAACCTAAACCTAAACTAAAAAACAATACCTAAAAATAAACCTAAAATAAAAACCTATAACCTAAACCTAAAAAAATAAAGTAATAACCTAAGACTAAACCTAAAAAAAAAAAAAATAATAAATTAAACTAAAAATTAAACCTAAACCTGAACCTAAAAAAAAAAAATAAACTAAAAGAAATAAACCTAAAATAAAAAAGTTAAACTTAATAAAAATAAAAATAAACCTAAATAATAGTAAAAACAAAATAAACTAAAATAAATAAAAAATATACTAAATAAACCTAAACCTACCAGTTTAGTTAATTAAAAAATAAATGGAAAATAAATAAAATAAATAAAATAAAAAAATAAAAAAAATCCTAAACTCCAAACCCTAAACTTACAACCATAAACCCTAAACCCTAAACCCTAAACCCTAAATCCTAAACAGTAAGCCCTAAACCTTAAAATCCTAAACTCTAAACCCTAAACCCTTAACCTTAATCCTTAAAATCTACAACCCTAAACCCTAAATCATAAAACAAAACCTAAATCATAAACCCTAAATTATAAATCGTAAACACTAACCCTAAACTCTAAACCTTAAAAACCTAAAAACCTAAAAACCTAAACCTAAAATAAAGAAAACCTACAAATAAAATAAATAAATAAAATGTAAACCTAAATAAAACAAAAAAATAAAATAAAACCTAAACCTAAACTAAAACCTAAACCTAAACCTAAACCTAAAAATAAAATAAAATTAAAAATAAAAACTAAATTAAAATAAAATAAATAAAAACTTAAACTAAACTAAATTAAATAAAATAAACCTAACATAAAAATTAAACGTAAAATAAAATAAAATAAACCAAAAATAAAAAAAATAAAAACTAAATAAAAACCTAAACCTAAAAAATAAACTAATAAATAAATAAAAAATAAAACCTAAACCCTAAACTAAAAGAACATAAGCCTAAAATAAACAAAATAAAATAAACATAAATCTAAACTAAAATAAACTAAACTAAATTAAATAAAACCTAAACCTAAACCTAAAATAAACTATTCCTATATCCTAAACTAAATAAAATAAAATAAATTAAAAATAAATTAAAACCTAAACTAAAAAAATAAAACCTAATAATATACCTAAAATAAAAAACTAAAATCTAAACCTAAAAAAATAAAATAAAAACCTAAACCTAAACCTAAAAATAAAAAATAAAACCTAAACCTAAAAAATAAAGCAAAAATAAAACTAAACTAAAAAATAAACATAAACCTAAACCTAAATCTAAAAAATAAACTAAAATAAAAAACCTAAAATAAAATAAAAAACTAAACTAAATAAAAATAAAAAATAAACATAAATAAAAAAGAAAAAATAAAATAAATTAAAATAAATAAAAAATAAAGTAAATAAACCTAAACATACCAATTTACTTAAATTTTTTTTTAAAAAAATCCTAAACCCTAAATCCTAAACCCTAAACCCTAAACCCTAAGCCATATACCCCCTATACCCTAAAATACTTTAAACCCTAAACCCTAAACCCTAAACCCTAATCTTAAATCCAAAACCCTAAAAGCATAAACCCTAAACCCCTAAACCCTAAACCTTACACCCTAAACCCTAAACTCTAAACCTTAAATCCCAACCCCTAACCCTAAACCCTAAACCATAAACCTCAAACCCTGAACTTAAACTTCAGGTAACTAATTAAATTAAAAAAATAAACCTAAACCCTAAAACCTATTAAACCTAAACCTAAAGCTAAACTTAAAAAAAGGGCAGAACCTTGATGACACGTACATCACTATCAACTAGGCTCAATCAAGATCTGGTGGTGGAGGCGAAGGAGAAGGCGACAATTATCGTAGTGGTGGTGGGGGATCTGGAGGTGTTGGTGGATATGGAACTAGTGCTCGGAGCAGTTGTGGTTATGGAGGCGGGAGGAGCGACAAAGGTTACAGTCGTGGTTGGTGGAGGGAGAGATCGAGGATAAGATTGTGGATCCAACTAGTCGAGAGACCGGGGTGTTTTTGATGGGAACATGAAAAATTGAAGAACGGTCGATCCGATCTACTGCTTATGGAATTATGTCTTTACATTAGAGATGGTTCTAGTTATCTAGGGTTTTGATTTGCTCTATGCGTGCTCATTTTTTATCTATGTTGTCGCTACTTGGATGATGAAATTAAAAAGAAGAAATCTTGAATCTGAATTTGTTCTCTATTAAAAAAACAAAAACCCAAAAATCCTAAACTAAAACCAGAACCCTAGACCTAAAACTTAAACCCTAAACCATTAATACCCAAAACCCAAAACCCTAGACCCTAAACCCTAAACCCTAAAACCCTAAACCCTAAACACTAAACCCCAAAACTTAAACCCTAAACCTTAAACCCTCAACTAAACCAAAACTCTAAAGCCTAAACCCTAAACCCTAAAAAGCTAAAAACCTAAAAATAAAATAAATAAATAAATAAACCAAAAAAATAAAATAAAATAAAAACCTAATATAAAACCTAAACCTAAAAAGAAATTAAAATAAAAAATAAAAACTAAACTAAAAAAATAAAAATCTTAAATAATATAAAGACTAAACCTAAAATAAAAATGAAATAAAGCCTAGATAAAGTAAAAAATAAATAAAAACCTAAATAAAAAATAAACCTAAAAATAAATTCAAAATAAAACCTAAAATAAAAATAAAATAAACATAAACTTAAACATAAACTAAAATAAACCAAACAAAAATAAATAAAACCTATACCTAAACCTAAAATAAACTAAACCTAAACCTAAATCTTAAATAAAATAAAATAAACTAAAAATAAAGGTAAACCTAAACTAAAAAATAAAACCTAAAAATAAACCTTAAATAAAAACCTAAGACCTAAACCTAAAAAAATAAAATAAAAACCTGAACATAAAAATAAAAAATAAAACATAAACATGAAAAATAAAATAAAAATAAAACTAAACTAAAAAAATTAACATAAACCTAAACCTATAAAATAAACCAAAATAAAAAACCTAAACCAAAATAAATAAACCTAAAATAAATAAACTAAACTAAATAATAATAAAAATAAACCAAAATAAAATAAAAAATAAAATAAACTATAATAAATAAGAAGTAAACTAAATAAACTACAATAAACTTGCACCTTTACTTCATTAAAAAAAAAACAAAAAATGACATAAAGTAAAAAAAACCCTAACCCTAAACCCTAAACCCAAAAACTAACCCTAAACCCCAAACCATGAACTCTAAACCTACAACCCTAAATCCTAAACCTTAAAACCCTAAACCCTAAACCCTAAACCCTAAAGCCTATAACCTACAACCCTAAACCCTAAACCCTAAACCCTAAAAAACCTAAAAACCTCAACATAAAATAAATAAAACATAAAAATAAAATAAATACAAAACCTAAACTAAACCCTAAACTAAACCTAAACCAACCTAAACCCAAACCAAAATGTAAAAATAAAATAAAATAAAAAATAAAAACTAAACTAAAATAAAATAAATAAAAACCTAAACTAAACTAAAAAATAAAATAGACCTAATAATAAAAAACCTAAATAAAATAAGAACTAAATGTAAAATTAAAATAAAATAGACCTAAAATGAAAACTAAATAAAAACCTAAACCTAAAAAATAAAGCTAAAAAGTAAAATGAAAAGCTAAATAAAAAATAAAAGCTAAACCTAAACTAAAAAAATGTAAACCTAAAATAAACAAAATAAAATAAACGTAATCCTAAACTAAAATAAATAAAATCTAAACCTAAGCTAAAATAAACTAAACCTAAACCCTAAACTAAACTAAAATTAAACCTAAACCTGAACTAAAAAATAAAACCTAAAAATAAACCCAACAAAACCTTAAAACCTAAAAAAAATAAAATAAAAACCTAAATCTAAACCTAAACCTAAAAAATAAATAAAAATAAAACTAAACTAAAAAAGTAAACCTAAACCTAAACATAAACCTAAAACAATAAACTAAAAAACCTAAATTAAAATAAATAAACCTAAAATAAATAAACTAAACTAAATAAAAATAAAAATAAACTTAAATAAAAAATAAAGTAAACTAAATAAACAAAATAAAGTAAATAGACTAGATAAACCTAAACCTACCAGTTTTATTAATTTTAAAAAAATCAAAAAAATCAAAAAAAACCCTAAACCCTAAACCCTAAAACTAATTATAAACCCTAAACCCTGAACCCTAAACCTACAACCCTAAACCTAAACCCTAAACTTTAAATCCTAAACCCTAAACCCTAAACCCTAAATCCTAAACCCTAAAATGCTAAATCTTAGGCTTAAACCCCAAACACTAAACCCTAAAATCTACAACCCCTAAACCTTAAACCCTAAACTCTAAGCCCTAAAAACCTAAAAAACAAAAGCTAAAGTAAATAAAACCTAAAAATAAGATAAATAAAAAAAACCTAATCCTAAATATAATAAAAACCTAAACTAAAACCTAAACCTAAACCTAAACATAAATGTAAAGATAAAATAAAATAAAAATTAAAATTGAACTAAAATAATATAAAAAATCCAAACTAAACCAAAAAAATAAAATAGAACTAAAAATGAAAAACCTAGATAAAATAAAAACTAAATGCAAAATAAAAATAAAATAAACCTAAAATAAAATAAAATAAAAACTAAATAAAAACCTAAACCTAAAAAATAAACTTAAAAATAAATAAAAAATAAAACCCAAACCCTAAACTAAAAAAATAACTTAAAATTAAAATAAATAAAATAAAATAAACCTAAACCTAAACTAAAATAAAAAAAACCTAAACTTAGTCCTAAAATAAACAAAACCTAAACCCTAAACTAAATAAAATAAAATAAACTAAAAATAAACCTATAACTAAGCAAAAAAATAAAACCTAAAACCTAAACTTAAAAAATAAAATAAAAACCTAAAAATAAAAAATAATACCTAAACCTAAAAAATAAAATAAAAATAAAGCTAAACTAAAAATAAACATAAACCTAAACCTAAACCTAAAAAATAAATTAAAATAAAAAACCTAAACGAAAATGAATAAACATAAAATAAATAAACTAAACTAAATAAAAATAAAGAATAAACTTAAATAAATATAAAATAAAATAAAATAAAATAAATAAACTAAATAAACCTAAATCTGCCTGTTTACTTAATTAAAAAAAAACATAAACCCAAAACCCTAAACCCTAAGTCCTAAACCCTAAACCCTAAAACTAACCCTAATCTTTAAACCCTAAACCTACAACCCTAATCCTACAACCTTAAACCCAAAACTAACACTAAAGCCTAAACCCTAAACTAATCCTAAACCCTAAATCCTAAAAACCCTAAACCTTAAAGCCTAAGCTATAAACCCTAAACTAACCCTAAACCCTAAACCCTAACCTTAAACCCTAAACCTTAAACCCTAAAACCCTAAACCCTAAACTACCCTAAACCCTAAAAGCATAAACCCAAAACCCAAAACTCTGAACCTTAATCCTAAACCCCAAACACTAAACCTAAAACAAAAGTAACTAAATAAATTTAAAAATAAACCTAAAACCTAAAACCTAAAAAACCTAAACTTTAATAATGAGCAGAACCTTGATGGCAGGAACATCACCGTCAATCGGGCTAAGTCTACATCTGATGGTGGAGGCGAAGGTGGAGGTGGCAGTTATCACAATGGTGGTGGGGGATCTGGATGTCACTGGCAGATTTGGAGGTGGTGGTCAGAGCAGTGGTGGTTATGGAGGCGGGAGGAGTGACAGAGGTTATAATCAGGTGGCGAGGTAGAGATCGAGGATATGATGGTGGATCCTGCTACTGAGAGGCTAGGATGGTTCTGGGAACTGAGAAATCAAGAACTATCCACTCTCTGCTTATGGAATTATGTCTTTATAGTACAGGTGGTTCTAGTTATCTAGGCTTTTTGAGTTGCTCTAAGCATGCTCATTTTTGATCTATATCATCCCTTATGTCTTAGAAAACATGGTGTGTTACTTGGTTGATGAAATCGAAAAGAATAAATGCTGAATTTGAATTTGTTCACTATTAGAAAAAACCAAAAACCCATATTAAAAAAAAATAAACCAAAAATAAAAATAAAATAAACAAAATAAAATAAACCTAACCCTAAACTAAAATAAAAATAAACTAAATTAAATAAAACCTATACTTAAACTTAAACCTAAACTAAATAAAATAAAATCAACTAAAAATAAGCTTGAACATAAACTAAATAATAAAACCTAAAAATAAACTTAAAATAAAATCCAAAAACCTAAACCTCAAAAAATAAAATAAAAACCTAAACCTAAAAATAAAAAATAAAACCTAAACCTAAAAATTAATGTAAAAATAAAACTAAACTAAAAAGTAAACATAATCCGAAACATAAACAAAAAGAAAACTAAAATAAAAAACCTAATCTAAAATAAATAAACCTAAAATAAGTAAATGAAATGAAATAACAATAAAAAAGTAAACCTAAATAAAAATAAAAAAATAAAGTAAAATAAATAAAAAAGTAAACTAATTAAACTTAAACATGCTAGTTTACTTAATTAAAAAAAATAATACCTTAAACTCTAAATCCTAAACCCTAAACCATATACCCTAAACCCTAAAAACCTTAATCCCTAATGCTTAAACCCTAACCCTAAACCCTAAATCCTAAACCCTAAATGCATAAACCCAAAAACTCTAAACTATAAACCCTAAACCCTAAACCCCAAACCCTAAACCTAAACCTAAAGTAAGAAAATAAATTAAAAAATAAACCTAAACCCTAAAACCTAATCAACCTAAACCTAAACCTAAACCCTAGGAACAACATCCCAACTAGTCTATATCCGGCGATGGAGGCAAGGTGGAGGTGGCGCTCACTGGTGGTGGTGGGGGTCTTGAGGTGCTAGTGGATATGGAGGTGGTGGTCGAGTAAGAGTAGGTATGGAAGAGGAGAGGTTATAGCCATGGCGGTGTCAGAGGGAGAGATCGGGGATATGATGGTGGATCCCGCTACTAGAGTGGCCAAGGTGGTTCTGATGGGAACTGAAGAAACTAAAGAATGGCCAATCTGATCTGGTTCTTATGGAATTATGTCATTATAGTAGAGACAGTTCTAGTTATATAGAGTTTTTTATTTGCTTTATGGATGCTAATTTTTTATCCATGTCGTCGCTTGTGTCTTAGAAAAATTAGTGTGTTACTTGGTTGATGAAATAGAATAAACGATGATTTTAATTTATTTCTGTAAAACCAAAATATTAAACCCTAAACTAAAACCTGAACCCTAAACCTAAAACCCAAACCCTAAACCCTAAAGCAAAAAACCCCTAAACCCTAAACCTTAAACCCTAAACCCTAAAAAATAAACCTAAAAATAAATTAAAAAATAAAACCTAAACCCAAAACTAAAAAAAAAACTTAAACCTGAAATAAAAATAAAATAAACAAAATAAAATAAATTAAACAAAAATAAATAAAACCTAAACTTAAACCTAAACTAATAAAATAAAATAAACTATAAATAAACTTGAACCAAAACTAAAAAATAAAATGTAAATATAAATCTAAAATAGAAATCTAAAACCTAACCTAAATAAATAAAATAAAAACCAAAACATAAACCTAAAAAGAAAAAAATAAAAACCTAAACCTTAAAAATAAAATAAAAATAAAACTCAACTAAAAAATAAAACTAAACCTAAACCTAAACATAAAAAATAAACTAAAATAAAAAACTAAACTAAAAGAAATAAACCTAAAATAAATAAATTAAACTAAAAAATAAACTAAAATAATAAAATAAATTAAACTAAATAAATATAAATAAACAAAATAAACCTAAACCTAAAATTTAAAAAACCATAAACCATAAATCTAAACTAAACCCTAAACTATAAACCTAAATAAACCATAAAAACAAACCATAAAATAAACCTAAACTAAAATAAACCCTATACCTAAAAGCATAAAATAAACCTAAAAACCCTAAACTAACCTAAACCCTAAACCTAAACACTAACCAAATAAACTAAAACCCAAAAACCTAAACCTAAATAAATAAATAAATTAAAAAATAAACCTAAACACTAAAACATAAAACTTAAACCTAAATAAAAAACCTAAAAACATCAAAAAAGCTAAAAAATAAACTAAAAAAAAAAATAAAATAATAAAAAAAAATAAAGATAATAAAACTAAACTAAAAAAATAAAACCAATAAACAAAAAATAGATGGAAATATCAACTCAATCTAAATAAAAAATAAAAAAATAAAAGAAGAAAAAATTTAAAAAAATAAAACCTAAACTAAAAAAAAACTAAACTAAACTAAAACCCTAAATCCTAAACCTAAATCCTAAAAACCTAAACCAAATAAGCTAAAACTAAACCCTAAACCCTAAACCTAAAAAACCTAAACCTAAACCCTAAAACCTAAACCCTAAACCTAAATAAACCTAAATCAAACCCTAAAACCTAAACCTAAACCCTAAACCCTAAACCCTAAACCCTAAAAACCTAAAATCCTAAACCTAAACTAAATAAAACCTAAAAATAAAATAAATAAAAAAACCTAAACCAAAACTAAATAAAAACTAAAAATAAAATAAATAAAAAACCCTAAACCTAAATAAAATAAAATAAAAAGTAAAATAAAAACCTAAACCTAAACTTAAAAATAAAATAAAATAAAATACAAAAATTAAAATAAAATAAAATAAAATAAAATAAATAAAATACTAACATAAACTAAAAAAATAAAATAAACATAAAAAATAAAAAATCTAAATAAAATAAAATAAAATAATAAACATAAATAAAAATAATAACTAAAATAAACTAAAGTAAATAAAAAATGAACTAAATAAACCTAAACGTAACAATCTACTTAATTTAAAAAAATAAAAATATGAAAACTCTAAACCGTAAGCTAACCCTAAACCCTAAAAATGATAAACCCTAAAGCCTAAACACTAAACCCTAAACCCTTAACCCTAATCCCTAAACCCTAAACCCTAAACCCTAAAAGCCTAAACCTTAAAACCTTAAACCCTAATCCCAAAAAACCTAAACCCTAAACCCAAAACCCTAAAAGCCTAAATGAAATAAAACCTTAAAAAAATATAAGATAACCTAAACCTAAATAAAATAAAATAATAAAATAAAAACCTAAACCCTAAGAAAAAAATAAATTAATCAAAATAAACTAAAATAAACTAAATAAAAACCTAAATCTAAACTTAAAAACAAATAAACCTAAGTATAAAAAAAATAAAATAAAAACTAAAGGCAAAATAAAATTAAAATAAACATAAAATAAAATAAAATGATAACTAAATAAAACATAAAAAAAGAAACCTAAAATAAATAAAAATAAAACCTAAACCCTAAACTAAAAAAAAAAAACCAAAAAAATAAAAAATAAAATAAATAATAAAAAACCTAATCCTATACAAAAAATAAAATAAACTAAAATAAATAAAACCTAAACCTAAACCTAAAATAAACTAACCTAAACCTAAACCTAAACTATATTAAATAAAAATAAACTAAAAATAAACCTAAACCTAAACTAAAAAATAAAACCTAAAAATAATCCTAAAATAAAAACCTAAAACCTAAACCTAAGAAAATAAAATAAAAACCAAAACCTAAACCTAAACCTAAAAATAAAAAATAAAACCTAAAGTTGAAAAATAAAATAAAAATAAAAATAAACTCAAAAATAAATAAAATCCTAAACCTAAACCAAAAAATAAACAAAAATAAAATACCTAAACTAAATTAAATAAACCTAAAATAATTAAATGAAATGAAATAATAATAAAAATAACCCTAATTAAGAATTAAAAATAAACTAAACTATAATAAATAAATAAATAAACTAAATAAACCAATTAAACATGAACCTACTGGATTACTTAATTAAAAAAAAAATAAACCTAAACTAAAATAACTAAACTAAACTAACTACATAAAAAAAAATAAACTAAACCTAACTAAAATAACTAAACCCTAAAAAACTAAAGATAAACCTAAAACTAAACTAAAACCCTAAACTAAACTAAAACCCTAAACCCTAAACCTAACCTAAACCATAAACCCTAAACTAACCTAAACCTAAAGCTAAAATAAACTAAACTATAAACCTAAACCCTAAACTAAACCTAAACTAAAACTAAAACCTAAACCCTAAACTTAAACCTAAACCTAAAACTAACCCTAAACCCTAAAACCTAAACCTAAACTAACCCTAAATCTAAACTAAACCTAAAAACTAAACCCTAAACCCTAAACACTAAATCCTAAACCCTAAAATCCTAAACCATAAAACCCTAAACCATAAACCCTAAATCGTAAAACTTAAACCCTAAAACCTACAATCTTAAACCCTAAGTCCTAAACCCTAAAAACCTAAAAACCTAAACCTAAACTAAATAAAACCTAAAAATAAAATATATGAAAAAACTTAATCCTTAAAAAATTAAAATAATAAAAACCTAATCATAAACCTAAAAATAAAATAATTAAAATAAAATAAAATATAATAAATAAAACCTAAATAAATAAATAAAAATAAACCTAAAAATAAAAACATAAATATAATAAAATAAAAATAAACATAAATAAAAATAAAAAAATTAATTAATTAAAATAAATATAAAATAAACTAAATAAATTAAATAAACCTAAACCTACCACTTTACTTAATTTAATAGAAAAAAACCCTAAACCCTATGCTAACCTTAAACCTTAAACCCTAAACCCTAGACACTAAAAACCCTAAACCTTAAACCCTAAACTCAAACCCTAAACCTTAAACCATAAAAACCTAAATCGTAAAACCCTAAACCCTAAACCCTAAACCATAAAAACCTAAAAACTTAAACCTAAACTAAATATAACCTCTAAATAAAATATATAAAAAAACCTAAACCTAAATAAAATAAAAAAATATAATTTAATAAAAATCTAAACTAAAACCTAAATCTAAACCTAAAAAAACTAATAAAAACCTATACTAAAATAAAATAGATAAAAACTGAAACTAAACTAAAAGAAAAATAAACTTAAAAATAAAAAACCTAAATAAAATAAAAATTTAACCTAAAGTTAAAATAAAAAAACAAAATAAAATAAACCTAAACCTAAACTAAAATAAACTAATTTAAAATTAATAAAACCTAAACCTAAACATAAACTAAATAAAATAAAATAAACTAAAAATAAACCTAAACCTAAACTAAAAAATAAAACCTAAAAGTAAACCTAAAATAAAAACCTAAAACCTAAACCAAAATAAAAATAAAATAAAACCTAAACCTAAACCTAAAAAATAAAAAATAAAACCTATACCTTAAAAATAAAATAAAAATAAAACTCAATTAAAAAATAAACCTAAACCTAAACCTAAGCCTAAAATAAACTAAAAAAAACTAAACTAAAATAAATAAACCTAAAATAAATAAACTAAACTAAATAAAAATAAACCTAAATAAAATAAAATAAACTAAAATAAATAAAAAACAAACTAAATAAACCTAAACCTATAGGTTTATTTAATCTTTTTAAGAAAAACATAAATCCAAAATCCTAAACCTTAAAGCCTAAACCATAAACCCTAAACCAACATCCTTATACACTAAATCCCAAACCATAAACCATAAACCCTAAACCCTAAAAAACCCTAAACCCTAAACCCTAAATAGTAAACCCTAAATCCGAATCCCTAAACCCTAACCTTAAATCATAAACCCTAAAACCCTAAACTCTAAAACCTTAAACCATAAACCCTAAACCCTAAACCCTAAAACCTAAAACCTAAAACTAAACTAAACGCTAAACCCTAAACCCTAAACCCTAAACCCTAAAACCCTAAACCGTAAACCCTAAACCCCAAACCCTAAACCCTGATCCCTAAACCCTAAAACCTACAACCCTAAACCCTAAACCCTAAACTCTAAACCCTAAACCCTAAACCCTAAACCCTAAAAACATAAAAACCCAAACCTAAACTTAATAAACCCTAAAAATAAAACAAATAAATATACCTAAAGCTAAATAAAATAAAAAAAATAAATAAAAATCAAAACCTAAACTAAAACTAAACCTAAACATAAAAATTAAATAAAATAAACTAATAAAAACACTAAAATAAAATAAATAAAATCCTAAACTAAACAAAAAAAAGAAAATTAACTCAAGAATAAAAAACCTAAATAAAATAAAAACTAAACATAAAATAAAAATAAAATAAACCAAAATAAACTTAATATAAAATAAAATAAAAACTAAATGAAAACCTAATCTTAAAAATTAAACCTAATAATAAATAAAAAGTAAAACCTAAACCATAAACTAAGAAAAATTAAACCTAAAATAAAAATAAAATCAACAAAATAAAATAAACCCAAACCTAAACTAAAATGAATAAAACCTAAAATATACAAAACCTAAACCTAAACATAATATAAATAAAATAATATAAATTAAAAGTAAACCTAAACCTAAACTAAAAAAAATAAAACCAAAAAATAAGCCTAAAATAAAAACCTAAAACTTAAACCTAAAAAAATAAAATAAAAACCTAAACGTAAATCTAAAAATAAAAAATAAAATCTAAACCTAAAAAAAAAATTAAAAATTAAAGTCGATTAAAAATTAAACCTAAACCAAAAGCTAAACCTAAAAAATAAAGTAAAATGAAAAACATAAACAAAATTAAATAAACTAACAAAATAAAAAGTAAATAATAAACATAAATAAAAATAAAAAATAAACTAAATAAACCTAAACGTACCTATTTACTTAATTTAAAAAAATAAAGAAATAAAAACCCTAAACCCTAAAAATGATAAACCCTAAAGCCTAAACACTAAACCCTAAACCTAAACCTAAAAAATAAACCTAAAATTAAAACCTAAAACCTAAAAGAAATAAAACCTAAATAAAATTATAAGATAACCTAAACAAAATAAAAATAAAATAAAACTAAACCCTAAGAAAATAAATTAATCAAAATAAACTAAATAAAACCTAAATCTAAACTAAAAAAGAAATAAACCTAAGTATAAAAACCAAAATAAAATAAAACTATAAAATAAAATAAAATAAACATAAAATAAAATAAAATGATAACTAAATAAAACATAAATAAAAATAAACCTAAAATAAATAAAATAAAACCTAAACCCTAAACTAAAAAAAAACTAAACCAAAAATAAAATAAATAAAATAAAATATAAACCTATACTAAAATAAAAAACTAAAATAAACCTAAAAAACTAAACCTAAACCTAAACCTAAACTAAATTAAATAAAAAATAAACTAAAAATAAACCTAAACCTAAACTAAAAAATAAAACCTAAAAATAAACCTAAAATAAAAACCTAAACCTAAAAAAAATAAAATAAAAACCTAAACGTAAACCTAAACCTAAAAATAAAAAATAAAACCTAAAGGTGAAAACTAAAATAAAAATAAAACTAAACTAAAAAATAAACATAATCCTAAACCTAAACCAAAAAAATAAACAAAAATAAAAAACCTAAACTAAAATAAATAAACCTAAAATAAATAGATGAAATGAAATAATAATAAAAAATAATCCTAAATAAAAATAAAAATAAAATAAAATAAATAAAATAAATAAATAAATAAACTAATTAAACTAATTAAACCTAAACTTATTGGATTACTTAATTAAAAAAAATAAAACCTTAAACCCTAAATCCTATACCTTAAACTCTAAACCCTAGAACCTACACCCTAAAAACCTTAAACCCTAAACCCTAAACCCTAACCGTAAACCCTAACCCTAAACCTAAACCCTAAATCCTAAACCCTAAAAGCATAAACCCAAAACCCTTAAACCCAAAACCCCTAACCCTAAACCCTAAACCCTAAACCCTAAAACCTAAATACTAACCTTAAACTATAAACCCTAACCCTAAACCTAAAGTAAGTATATAAATTAAAAAATAAACCTAAATCCTAAAACCAAATAAAACTAAACAAAATCCTAAACCCTAATAATGGGCACAACCTTGATGGAACATCACCAACAACGTGCTCAATCTAGATGCGGTGGAGCAAGGTGGAGGTGGCAGTTATCATAGTTATGGTGGGGGATCTGGAAGTGCTGGTGGATATGGAGGTGGTGGTCGGAGCTGTGGTGGTTATGTAGGAGGGAAAAGTGATGAAGGTTACAAGTGTGGTGATGGCGAAGGGAGAGATCAGTGATATGATGGTGGATTTCGCTACTCGAGAGACCAAGGTGGTTCTGATGGGAACTAGAGAAACTAAAGAACGACCGATCCGTTCTGTTGCTTATGGAAATATGTCTTCTTAGTAGAGAAGGTTCTAGTTATCTAGGGTTTTTGATTTGCTCTATGCCTGATCATTTTTAATTATGTCGTTGTTGTCTTAGAAAACTTAGTGTGTTACTTGGTTGATGAAATTGAAAAGAAGAAATGATGATTCTTAATTTAATCCTATTAAAAATAAAAAACCAAAAACACTAAACCCTAAACTAAAATCTAAACCCTAAACTTAAACCCTAAACCCCAAACCATAAATCGTAAACCTTAAATAAAATAAAAAACACTAAACCCTAAACCCTAAACCCTAAACCCCAAACCCTAAACTAACACTAAACCCTAAATCCAAAACCCTAAAAAGCTAAAAACTTAAACCTAAACTAAATAAAACCTAAAAAATAAATAAATAAAAAACCTAAATAAAAAAAATAAAATAAAATAAACTAAAATAAAATAAAAACATAAACTAAAACCTAAACATAAACCTACTTAAACCTAAACCTAAAATAAAAAATTAAAAAAATTAAAAAACTAAAATAAAATAAATAAAACCTAAACTAAACTAAAAACTAAAATAAACCTATGTATAAAAAACATAAATATAATAAAAACTAAACTTAAAATAAAAATAAATAAACCTAAAATAAAATAAAATAAAAAATAAATAAAAACTTAAACTGAAAAAATAAATGCAAAAATAAAACCTCAAAAGAAATAAAAAATAAAACCTAAACCCTAAACAAAAAAAAACCTAAACTTAAAATAAAACTAAAATAAACAAAATAAAATAAAACTAAACCTAAGCTAAAATAAATAAAACCTAAACCCAAAAGTAATATGAACTAAACATAAACCCTAAACTAAATAAAATAAAATAAAATAAAAATAAACCTAAACCTAAACTAAAAAATAAAACCTAAAAATATACATAAAATAAAAACCTAAAACCTAAACCTAAAATAAAAAAAATAAAAACCTAAACCTAAACCTAAAAAGAAAAGATAAAACATAAACCTCAAAAATAAAATAAAAAATAAAGCTAAACTAAAAAATAAACCTAAACCTAAACCTAAAAACTAAACTAAAATTAAATATCTAAAGTAAAATAAATAAACCTAAAATAAATAAACTAAACTAAATAAAAATAAAAATAAACCTAAATAAAAGTAAAAATTAAAATAATCTAAAATAAATAAAAATAAACTAAATAAACTAAATAAACCTAAACCTACGAGTCTACTTAATTTTTTTTTAAAACTCTAAGCCCTAAACCCTAAACCCTAAAACTAACCTTAAACCTACAACCTCAAACTTTCAACCCTAAATCCTAAACCCTAACCAAAACCATCATAAACCCTAAACCCTAAACCCTAACCCAAACCTTAAACCCTAAACCTACCCTAAACCCTAAAACCATAAACCCTAAACTCTAAACTAAACTAAACCTAAACCTAAAAAACCTAAACTAAAAAAACCCTAAACCCAAAATCAAAAACCTGTGTAAACCTAAAGCCTAAAGCCTAAAACATAAATTAACCCTAAGCCCTAAGCTAACCCTAAAGCCTAAACACTAAATTCTAATCTATAAACCTTAAACCCTAACACTAAACCTTAAAATTAAAACCCTAAACCCTAAAGATTAAACTCTAAAGCCTAAAGCCTAAACCCTAAACCCTAAAAAGCTAAAAACATAAACCTGAACTAAATAAAACTAAAAAATAAAATAAATAAATAAACCTAAACATAAATAAAATAAAATAAAAACCTAAACTAAAACCTAAACCTAAACCTAAAAATAAAATAAAATAAAAAATAAAAATAAACTAAAATAAAATAAATAAAAACCTAAACTAAACTAAAAAATAAATAAACCTACGAAAAAAACCTAAATAAAATGTAAAATAAAAATAAAATAAACCAAAAATAAACTAAAATAAGAATTTAATAAAAACCTAAACCTAAAAAATAAACCTAAAAATAAATGTAAAATAAAAACTAAACCCTAAACTAAAAAAAAAAAACTTAAACCTAAAATAAAAATAAAATAAACCTAAACATAAACCTAAATTAAACTAAACTAAACTAAAATAAATAAAACTTAAACCTAAACCTAAAATATAAAACTTAAAAAAAATAAAAAAAATAAAACCCTAAACCTAAAAATAAAAAATAAAACCTAAACTTAAAAAATATAATAAAAAAACTAAACTAAAAAATAAACCTAAACCTAAACCTAAAAAATTAACTAAAATAAAAAACCTAAACTAAAATAAATAAACCTATAATAAATAAACTAAACTAAATAAAAAATAAACCTAAATAAAAATAATAAATAAAGTAAACTAAAATAAATAAAAAATATACTAAATATGCTAAATAAACTAAAACCTACCGGTTTACTTAATTGAAAAGAATCTTAAACCCTAAAACCTAAACCTACAACCCTAAACCCTAAACCTTAAACCCCAAATGCTAAACATAAACTTTAAGTATCTAAATAAAATAATAAATAAACCTAAACCCTAAGAATGGGCAAAACCTTAAGACAGGAACATCACCGTCAACCAGGCTAAGTCTAGATGGTGGTGGAGGCTAAGGTGAGGTGGCCACGCAATGGTGGGGAATCTAAAGGTGCTAGTGGATATGGAGGTGGTGGTCACAAATATGGTTATGGTGAGAGGAGTGGTGGGGTATTGCAATATGCATTCTCATTTTCTTATCAATGATGTCACCTGTGTCTTAGAAAACTTGCTGTGTTACTTGCTTGATGAAATAAAAAAAGAAGAAATGCTGAATCTGAATTTGTTCTCTGTTAAAAAAAAACCCAAAAACCCTAAACCTAAACCTAAAACTAAACCCTAAACCTAAAACCCTAAAATTCTAAAACCCTAAACCCTAAACCCTAAACCCTAAAACTAATTATAAAAAAATCTAAAATAAAATAAAATAAAATAAAATAAAAAAAATAAACCTAAATAAAATAAAAAATTAAATAAATAAATTAAACTAAATTAAAAACTAAACCTAAATTAAAATAAAATTATAAAAAATAAAAAACTAAAATAAAATAAAATAAAAATAAAATAAAATAAAAAAAAATAAAATAAAACCTAAACCTAAACTAAAAAATAAAATAAATAAATAAACCTAAACCAAAAATAAACTAAACCTAACCTAAACCTAAACTAAATAAAATAAAATAGATTAAAAATAAACCTAAACCTAAATTAAAAAATAAAACTTAAATATAAGCCTAAAAATCTAAAACCTAAACCTAAGAAAATAAAATAAAAACCTAAACTTAAGCCTAAAAGATAATAAAACCTAAACCTAAAAAATAAAATAAAAATAAACTAAATTAAAAATAAGCCTAAACCTAAACCTAAACATAAAAAATAAACTAAAATAAAAAATCTATACTAAAATAAATAAACCTAAAATAAATAAACAAAACTAAATAAAAAAGATAAACCTAAATAAAAGTAGAAAATAAAATAAACTAAAATAATAAAGAAATCAACTAAATAAATTAAATATACCTAACCCTGTCAGTTTACTTAATTAAAAAATAAAAAACTAAATAAAATTAAAAAAAACCCTAACCCTAAACCCTAAACCCTAAAACTAACCCTAAACCCTAAACCTACAACCCCAAACCCTAAACCCTAAACCCAAAACCCTAAACCTTGAACCATAAACCCTAAACCTTAAACCGTGAAAACCTAAAAACCTAAATCTAAACTAAATAAAACCTAAAAATAAAATAAATAATAATGCTTTAACCTAAATTAAATAAGAAAATAAAATAAAATAAAAACCTAAACTAAAATAAAACCTAAAAAGAAATTAAAAAAATTAAAACTACACCTTAAACTATAAAAATCTGAAAAACTAAAATAAATAAAATAAAATAAACCTTAACCTAAACTAAAAAAAAAGCTAAAATAAAATAAATAAAACTTAAACTTAAACCCAAAACTAAATAAAATAAAATAAAGTAAAAAAATAAACCTTAACTTAAACAAAAAAAACCTAAAATTAAATCTAAAATACAAACCTAAACCTTAAACTTAAAAAGATAAAATAAAAACCTAAACCTAAACCTAAAAATAAAAAATAAAATACAAACCTAAAAAATAAAAGTAAAAATAAAACTAAACAAAAAAATAAACCTAAACCTAAACCTAAACATAAACCTAAAAAATAATCTAAAATAAAAAACCTGAACTAAAATAAATAAACCTAAAATAAATAAACTAAATTAAATAAAAATAAAAAATAAGCCTAAATATAATTAAAAAATAAAATAAACTGAAATAAATAAACTAAATAAATTTAAACCTATCGGTTTACTTAATTTGTTTTAATAAAAACCCTAAACCCTAAACCCTAATTGTAAATCCTAAACTCTAAACCCTAAACCCTAAAACTATAACCCTAAACTCTTAACCCTAAAGACTAAACCCTAAACCCTAAACCCTAAACCCTAACCCAAAACCCAAAACCCTAAACCCCAAACCCATAAATTAAAAAATAAACCTAAATCGTAAAACCTAATAAACCAAAACCTAAACTTAAACCCCAAGAATGGGTAGAACCTTGATGGCAGGAACATCACCGTCAAGTTGGCTTAGTCTAGATCTGGAAGTGGAGGCGAAGGTGGAGGCAGTGGTTATCGTAGTGGTAGTGTAGGATCTAGAGGTGCTGGGTGGATATGGAGGTGGTGGTCGGAGTAGTGGTGGTTATGGAGGTGGGAGGAGCGATGAAGGTTACATCCTTAGTGGTGGTGGAGGGAGAGATTAGGGATATGATGGTGGATCTTGCTACTCAAGAGGCTGTGGTCTTTCTGATGGGTACTAGAGAAATTGAAGAATGATCTATTTGATATGCTACTTATGGACTGTTTCTTTAAGATAGACTATTCTAGTTATCTAGGGTTCTTGATTTGCTCTATGTATGCTCATTTTTTATCTATGTCATCACTTGTGTCTTAGAAAACTTAGCGTGTTTCTAAGTTGATGAAATCGAAAAGAAGAAATGTTGAATCTGTATTTGTTCTTTATTAAAAAAATAAAAAAAATAAAAACCCTAAACACTAAACTAAAACTTGAACCCTAAACCTAAAACCTAAATCGTAGAAACCTAAACCCTAAAAAATAAAAAATAAGAAAATCCTTAAGCCTAAACTTTAAAACCTAAAACTAACCCCAAACCCTAAACCATTAAACCTACAACACTACATCTACAACCCTAAACACTAAACCCTAAAAAACCTAAAACCCAAAACTCTAAACCCTAAACCCTAAACCTTAACCCTAAACCCTAAACCCTAAATGCATAAACCCTAAAACCCTAAACCCTACAGTATATTAAATAAACCTAAACCTACCAATTTACTTATTTTTTTTTAAAAAAACCATAAATCATAAATCCTAAACCCTAAACACTAAACTGTAAACATTAAACCTTTAACCCTAAAACTAACCCTAAGCTCTAAACCCTGAACTTACAACACTAAACCTAAAACCTTAAACCCTTAACCCTAAACCCTAACACCCCTAAAATCTAAACCCTAAATCCGAAACCTTAAAACCTAATCCTAAACCCTAAAATGTAAAAGCATAAACACTAAAACCATAAACCCTAAACCCTAAACCCTAAACCTAAACCTAAAGTAACTAAATAAATTAAAAAATAAACCTAAACCCTATAACCTAATAAACCTAAACCTAAACTTAAACCATAAGAATGTGCAGAAGGCGGTGGATGCAAAGGCGGAGGCGGTAGTTAGCAATGGTGGTGGGGGATATGGAGGTGGTGGTGGATATGGAGATGGTGGTCAGAGCAGTGGTGGTTATGGAGGCGAGAGGAGCGATGGAGGTTACAATCATGGTGGTGGTGGAGGGAGTGATCGGGGATATGATGGTGGATCCCGCTACTCGAGAGGCTTGGGTGGTTCTAATGGGAACTGAAGAAACTGAAGAACAACCGATCCGATCTACTGCTTATGGAACTATCTTTGTAGAAGAGACTATTCTAGTTATCTAGGGTTTTTGATTTGCTTTAAGCATGCTCATTCTTAATCTATGTCATCGCTTGTGCCTTAGAAAACTTAGTGTGTTACTTGGTTGTTGAAATCTAGAAGAATTAATGTTGAATATGAATTTGTTCTCTGTTTAAAAAAATAAAAATGCTAAACCCTAAACTAAAACATGAATCCTAAACCTAAAAGATAAAACCTAAACCCTAAACCATAAAAAAAATAATAATAACAAAAACATAACCCTAAACCCTAAAACGTAAAACCCTAAATCACAAACCCTAAACCCTAAACCCTAAAAAAATCTAAATCCTAAACCCTTAAACTGTAGAAACTAAAAAACCTAAACCTAAACTAAATAAAACCTAAAATAAAATAATATAAAAACCTAAACCTAAATAAAATAAAAATCTAAACTAAAACCTAAACATAAACATAAACCTAAACCTAAACCTAAGAATAAAATAAAATAAAAAATAAAACTAAACTAAAATAAAATAAATAAAAACCTAAACTAAACTAAAAAATAAACTAAACCTAAAAATAAAAAACCTAAATAAAATAAAAACTAAATGAAAAATAAAAATAAAATAAACCTAAAATGAAATAAAAACTTAAACCTAAAAATAAAAAAATAAAACTTAAAATAAAAATAAACAAAATAAAATAAACCTAAACCTAAACTTAAATAATCCTAAACATAAACATAAAAAAAAACTAAACCTAAACCCCAAAATAAATAAAATATAGCAAACTAAAAATAAACCTAAACCTAAACTAAAAAATAAAATAAAAAAATATACCTAAAATAATAACCTAAAACTTAAACCTAAAAAAGTAAAATAAGAACCTAAATTTAAAACTAAAAATAAAACATAAAACCTAAACCTAAAAAATAAAATAGAAATAAAACTAAACTAAAAAATAAAAATAAACCTAAACCTAAAAATAAACTAAAATAAAAAACTTAAACTAAAATAAATAAAACTAAAATAAATAAAATAAATTAAATAAAATAAAAAATAAACCTTAATAAAAATAAGAAATAAAATAAAATATAATAAATAATAAATTAATCAAATAAACTAAAAAAAATTAAACCAAATAGTTTATTTAATTTAAAAATAAACCTAAACTAAAACCTGAACCCTAAACCTAAAACCTAAACCCTAAACCCTAAACCTTAAAAAAGAATTAAAAAAAACCCTAACCCTAAACCCTTTTTAACCCAAAACTCAAAACCATAAACCCTAATCCCTGAATCATAAACAATAAACCCTAAACCCTAAAATTCTAAACCCCAAACCCTAAACCCTAAAAACCATAAAATCCTTAAGTCCTAAAGCCTAAACACTAAACTCAAAAGCCAAAAC